>QRFJ01007481.1:0-64851 GCA_006176705.1 Cocos nucifera
TTTTGCAGAAAAAAATTAAGTTTTGGGCAATTCTGATTAAGGAGAACACGCAGCACCCTACTCATCATAAGAACACCCCATCGATGCGGAAGAGAGGGCCTTTAAAACCCTTCTCGTTCTTATGACCGGACGGCCAAGAGGAATGTTTAATCAGGAACATGCAATACTACAAAACAGTTTTAGATCTATATCATATATCTCATATACAAATCAGATCTAAACATGGCATATTTTGCATACATCTCAATGTATCGAATCATGCATATTTTCAGATCTAAATATCTCATAATAATCTAAAAATTAGATTTAATTTGATCTAATCAAAATAAAGTTCTAATCTAGATAATATGATAGAACTATTCTACAACTATCTAGACTGCATCAATCATATCTCATATGATGTTTAAAATAAATAATTTTATTTGATATTTTTTATATATTATTATAACCATTATAATATCAAAAAATAGTAAATAAATAGATCTAAAATATGATTTAATCAAATTAAATTAAAAACATGTAAGACTATTCTATAGAACTATTCTATTTTAGAACTAGTCATGCATATTTTCTAATCTTAGATCTTAATCATTTAATTTTAATTTTTTTAGATTTTAGATCTGATCACATCTCATGTGACATCTGAAATCATTCATTTTCTAATTAAAATAAATTTAAAACCAGATCTAAATACTTTTATAACCTTGGCTCTGATACCAGTTGAAGGGGAAATCCTGATTT
The DNA here is from genome assembly GCA_006176705.1 of Cocos nucifera. Lineage (NCBI taxonomy): Eukaryota > Viridiplantae > Streptophyta > Magnoliopsida > Arecales > Arecaceae > Cocos > Cocos nucifera. The sequence continues at coordinate 742 of QRFJ01007481.1, forward strand.
TTCGGATCAGGTTCGTTCAGATCTGATCAGATCAAGAGATATATTTTAAAATTTTTTTCTTTAATCTAAATCAAATCTAATATGTTTTAGATCTAATTATTATTATTTTAAAAATTAAATAAAATATAGATAAATTAAATCAAATTTAATTTACCTTGATATGGGTAATCCTATTACCCATGATGATCCTATATGCAGCGGAAGGTTCTAGATCTAGCCACGCAAGTGCCTGGCCTCTACCGATATCCACTTAGATTGGATCTAGAGATCCTCTTCTTCTCTATCACATCTCCAAAAATTAGATCTGGATCTGATCTAGAGGATCTTCAAAACTCCTTTTGAAGATCAGCAGTGGTCCTTTGCAGCAGCGCAGCCTTCTAGCTTTCAGTCGTCTTTCTTTGATCTGGATTGCACCAACCAAAAATTCAAAACTCCTTTTGGACGTGGAGAGGAGAGGGAGAAGGTGGTTTGGTGTGGAGGAAGAGGGGAGAGGTAGCCTTAGGGCATGGGAATTGTGATTCCTTTCAGTCACTTCCCATCATAATCTGGGTTGGGCGCAGGGTCTTATTTATAGACTATCTGTGATTCAACTTCTCTTCTTCCCAACCAATCATAACTCTTTGTGAAATCAGATCTAAATCTGATTGGTGGGAATAGAGCCTCCTGGATTCCTCCTTAGAGGGTGCCTAAGACCAGTCAAAGTTGGTTCTTAGGAGAACTCTAATTGGAGTCCAAAAAGGAGATGGAGTCCTTGTCCAATAAGGACTCCTAGGCACCTCCAACTTGGGCACACACCTAGGGTGGCGTGCACCCTCCTCCTTGCTAGGTTCTGGCAGGGGGACAAGCCCCCCACCAGCTCTCCAATAGGTAGCATGACTTTTGTGTCAAAAGTCAAAGTGTCAATGGTCAACATATTGACCAAGTCAAAGGTAGACTTTGACCAAAGTCAAAGAACAAAGAAATGGCAGGTGACCAAAAATGATAGGTAATGTCTTATAAATAAGACAACCTTTTCTAACTTGGACAACCTCTAGTCAAACCATATGAAGGCCTCTGATTGAGCACACACTCCTTTGGCTCAGCAGGACAACTTATTTATGATAGTAAAAGAAGAACGTTTAGTTCAATCGAGTGCTAGCACGATTTTCTTAAACCTAATTGAATCTCATTTAATCAATTGAATGGACCAGTTCAATTGATGATCACAAATTCAACCCTTGTTTGTGTGATCCAGTAGGTTCAGTTCTGGTATGGTAAGGGATATGTCATGATCTCTATTACACGACATTCATCGAAACTCCTTTCGATGGATCAGAACTCTTCTAATTCGAACAGCTAGAATGATCGATCATCTAAATTATTCTAATTACTCCCAAAATCCACCAATGACACTTAGCAGTATATGGTGGCAACCCATCAGAGCTGAATGTGAACCTCTTGGTGGAGCTACCTGTGTGTTTAAGTTCTTCTATCTTGAGCCCCGATCAGATTAGGGTTAAGGTGAACTTGTCAAACCCTAGTTTCTGTCATATGATGTAATCATTCGATTCAAGTCCGATGTGAAAATCTAAATAGAAACTCTTTCCATTATTTGACTCTGCCATGGCCATGGACTTCTGGACTTGATTCTCATGATCATCATTGGGCTGCTCTACCACCGAGGTAGATAGATTTCATCTTGATGCCATCCAGTTTCTATAATGAACATGCTATAGCCAACATACACCTCAGGGTTCTAAATGGCTAGGAGACCAAGTAATGGTGTAGTCAAACTATAACACCTTCAAGGTGAACTACCGATGCACCTCAAGTCAAAGAACTAGACACACTACTGCAGCATCGAGTCAGTCATTGACGAGAAGGTAGACTCCCTAATGACTACTCGAGGTGGTCACGCTCAGTGCCCTCGTTCTCTAACGAGTACCTGTACTCTCACTCCGATGTCTCCACACCATAGACTTAAGACTCATCTACTAAAGAGAAGCGATTATACACCAACCTTTTGGATCAATCACCATCCTCATGATGATCCTATGGTCGGGAGCATTTTATGAGTTAACAATTATTATTCATGTCTTAAATTTTCAACTCTTGAAAATATGAATTATCATTACCATTAACTCAAAGGATGTATCACAGACACTAAATACACATATGTGATAGAAAATAACTCATTTTATTGATATTAGTCAAAATTATAATTTTGCCCTTAGAAGTGTATTGCAAGTGTCAGCCAATTCTGGCTTCTAAGGCACATATATCTAACAATGGTATGATAAGAAACCAAGTCTGAGTCATCATAGAATTTGGAGTTGTCCAACTCATGTCAAAAGACAATAAGTGCATAAGTTAGAGTATAGGTCCTTTAGAGCTCGATTTATAGGATATCCTAAAGAGATATTAGGATATTATTTCTACATTCCAGAAGATCACAATATGATTGTGAGTCGGCATGCCATCTTTCTTGAAAAATAGTTTATTCAAGATAGCGACATTGAGAAGCAGATCAAGCTTGAGGAGAAAGTCTCACAAAACCAACGAGCTAAGGATCCCATGGAAGCAAATTAGGTTGAGCCAATACAATCACTACCTCCTCCACCTCGTAGATCGAAAAGGGTCTTTTATCCTCCTGAGAGGTACTTAGGTACTATTTCAGAGGAACTAGAGAAAATGTTCCTCGTAGGTAATAGGGTTTATAGTGATGATCCTAAAATCTATGATGAGATGATATCAGATATGGACTCCAAGAAATGGTTAGAGGCAATAATGTTAGAAATTGACTCAATGCACTCAAACCAAGTCTGAACCTTGGTAGATGCACCGGAAGGTATAGTACCTATTGGGTGTAAATGAATCTACAAGAGAAAGATTGGTGCAGATGGAAATGTGGAGACATTCAAAGCTAGATTAGTGGCCAAAGGGTATAGTCAATATGAAGACATTGACTGTCAAGATACCCTTTCGTCAGTAGCTATGCTAAAGTTCATTCACACATTGCTTGCTATTGTGGCCTATTTTGATTATAAAATATGGCAAATGGACGTGTAAACGACATTCTTAAATGGATACCTTGAGGAAGATATCTATATGGATCAGCCACTAGATTTCACTTTCAGTGATACTGATCATAAAGTATGCAAGCTGCAAAGGTCCATATATGGACTTAAGCAAGCATCTCGAAGCTGGAATATTTATTTTAATGATGTGATCAAATTATTTAGTTTCATCAAAAATGAGGAGGAACTATGTATTTTCAAAAAGATCAGTGAAAGCGTTATTGTCTTCCTCGTACTGTACGTGGATGGTATCCTCCTTATTGGAAATGATATTTCCATGTTGACTATAGTTAAAATGTGGTTATCAAAAGAATTCTCCATGAAAGACCTAGGAGAAGCATCCTTCATTCTAGAAATTAAGATCTATAGAGATAGACCGAGTAGGATGCTAAATCTTTCACAGAAGATGTACATAGACGAAGTGCTAAAGAGGTTTAGCATGGAAAACATCAAGAATGGTTTGGTACCCCTCTGACATGGCATTCATCTCTGCAAGAAGATATGCCCTAGCACACCTGAGGAGATAGAACACAAGAGCAAGATTCCTTATGCTTCAGCAATAGGAAGCCTCATGTATGCCATGTTATGTACACGACTTGATATAGCCCATGCTGTGAGTGTCATAAGCAGATATCAGTCAAATCCAGGTGAAGAACACTAGACTTCTATGAAATATATCCTTAAGTACTTGAGAAGAACTAAGGATATGTTGTTGGATTTTGGTAATGGAGAACTCCAAGTTCAGGAGTATACAAACTCGAATTTTATGTTCGATATAGATGATCGAAACTCAACAGTCGAGAGTCTGTTTGTGTGTAATGGTGGTGCTGTCAGTTGAAAGAGTTTCAATCAGACAGTGATAGCAGATTCCATCATGGAAGTAGAATACATCGCTGTGTCAAAAGCTGCGAATGAGGCATTCTAGTACAAGAAATTCACCATAAAAATTAGAGTGATTCCATCAGATGCCATTCCTCTCTGCTACGACAATAATGGCATCATAGCCCTTGCTAAGGAGCCAAGGTCTCACTAGAAATCAAAGCACATCGAGCAAAAAAACCACCTCATCCACGATTAACTTGAGAAGGATTATGTTGAGGTCAAGAGAGTCAACTCCACAGATAATGCGACAGACCCACTCATAAAGCCGTTGAGCCAGCAGAAGATTGAAACCCATCTTGAGATGATGGGATATAGAATTATAGCCAATTGACTTTAGGTCAAGTGGGAGTTTGCTGGATATGTGTGCCTTAGAAGCTGAAATTGGCTAACACTTGTAATACACATCTAAGGGCAAAATTATAATTTTGACTATAAATAATAAAATGGATTATTTTCTATCATAGTATGTATTTGAAATTGTCTATGATACATTCCTTAAGTTAATGGTAATGATAGTTCATATTTTCAAGAGTTGAAAATTTAAGATATGAATATTCATTATTAACTCATAAAATGCTCCTGACCGTACGATCATCATAAGGATGGTGAATGATCCAAAAGATTGGTGTACGATCGCTTCTTTAGGGTAGATGTATCTTGAGTCCATGGTGTAGAGAACGAGGGCACTGAGCGTGACCACCTCAAGCAGTCATTAGGAAGTCTACCATTTCATCAATGACTGGCTCGAAGCTACAGTGGTGTGTCTGGTTCTTTGACCTGAGGAGCATCTAAAAGGAATATGCCCTCAACCCAATCAATTTTTTGGGCTACTTTTGTCTTCCAAACTAATGTAACGACATTTTTAATAAAGGCATTTATTTCATCATATGTAGTGTCTTATTATTTATTTAAGATTATGATGAATCCCATAAATTAGGACTACAATTTTAGGATTATGATGAGATCATACCTGTGAGACCTAAAACCTTAAAACCCTAATTTAAATATTCCTAGTCGTTGGGACATTGAGTTAGGGATCAATATTTTTTCGGTAAGACTAGCACATTCTTTGTATGCTCGATTGAGAGGGTGATTGATCTCACAATAACTTATGTATGACACTAATACAAGAATGTGGATGCTCATTAGAGAATGAGTTCACTAAATTGATCCAAATCGAGAATATCTAATGGAGTCTTATCTACATGTCAATAGATGGTTCTCATAGTGAAATTTATGCATATAATCCTTTGACCTGAAACTACCATAGAATCTTATATATATAAATCTATATTTTGGTTCATACTCATTTATGACTAAGTTATGTACGGAATGATCTAGATATGGTAGATTATATATATGAAGGTTGTCAGTAGGTTAACATGGAATCGATCACTCCTGGTAAGAGAAAATAGCATCCTACCTGCTTCAAACAAATGATGATTTAGGAAGACTTTGATCAAAGCATAATAAAAATTAAAAATGATTTCTAACATTTTATTAAATGAATCATCATCATAAGTTTGAAAGAGAAACAAATATGATATTCGGGTTGACATATTTCCATACCCAGAGTTATATTCAAGATGCAGGGAGATTGAAGGATCTAGTTGCATGGTAATTTTCACTAAAGGATATTTTTGGTATTTCTATCAAAATTTTACATCTTTCGGAAAGTCACGATACATTGCTAGACGTCAATCATGTCTTGTGGGTTCAATCAAATTAAAATTTTAATTTGATCATTAAATTAGAAAGTGTTCTAAATTAAGTCAAATTGGGTTGGCTAGTTTTGACCCAAATCAGTTTGGTTGAGTTCTAACCAGATTAGGTCAAATCACATCCAGACTCACTATTGGTTAGATGTGGAACCCAATGGGTTACACACAAAGAGAATTGATTAAGGATCTAATTGGATTAGACCATGTTTGCAAAGATGAATATGCTAGCACATATAGCAAACCCTAGCACCTGGATTCGAATTTATTTTCGATTTGGGCTAATTAAGGTCCGATTTGAGCCAAATAAGATTTGGTCTTGAATTGGATTAACCTAGACTGATTAGGCTTCTATTGGGGTGCCACATACTTGAATCCCATGCACCAAAGAGTCTCTCTCTTGTGCTTGTGAAATCTTTCATGCGCAAAGAATTTTTGGCGCATGGAATTGGTTGGCGCCTACCTTCTCTGACTTTTTCCATTTGTTATGTCACATAAATTTTTTAAATAGGCATAGACATTAGATATGGGGCATAGAAGAGTCCTTCTATAGATGAAATATTCCATTATTATTTTGAGAAGGGACTCTTTGTCGCCTAGGAATTCTTGCCGTCCAAGACTCCTTGCCGCCCTCTCATCCTTGATGCCTCTTGGAATTTTGACTATTCAAAGTTCATCTCCATGCCTTCTTGCTGAATGGACGTCCCATTAAGGGCCATTAGATAGCCATCTTATCTGATCCAAGCCCATAAAATTATAGTGCCATTTACTTATGCATCGCGACTCTTCATAGAAAAACTACATAGAATTAGTCCAAAGAGTCCTTTTATTTTAAGGCACCTCTTGGACTAAGTCTACATAATTTTAAATGGTGCAAAATTTAGATGGGTGTGAGATATGATGATGGGGCATGAGATGTTGATGAGGGAAGGGCGTGAGAAATTAAGATGGCACCCCTACGTACATTATAAATAGGGGTGCGCACCAAGAGTCCAGAGGAGTGAAAATTGATCCTTCTTTTTTTCAAGTGTTTTCTATTGTTCAAATTTTTTTCCTTCACTTCTCTTATCTAGACCTTATCCTTATAAGGATAAGAAGTCATTTTAAGATAATGAAATTAGGTAGAAAAATTAAGAAGACAAGGAAAAAGAAAGAGACGTAAGGAGAGGCAAGGAAGGTGACATAAAGGCTAAGGAAGGTCTTGCCCATTTAATTAAAATTCTTATTATTAGAATTTTAATTATATAAATCAGAGGTGCTGGTGTCTTGAATAAATCTCTATGTGGATCAACGTTGGATGGTGAACATGTGGGCACCTGGTGGAACCCCTGATAGACTATTGCCAATAATTAGGGATAATTTAGGGTTAAGCGATAAAAGGTATGTTCTAATACTTTCTTTTATATTACAAATGCATGTTATATGATTTAAGTGTTAATAAGATGGTTCTAGGATTTGGGTTTGGTTTGTATGATTTCTTATTTTTGCTTTGAAATCTATGCTTCTGCCCTATACACCATTCCTATCAGTGGTATTAGAGCAAGTCTTATTAGGTTAAATCATATAATGCTTTGCTTATAATATAATGGCACAAAAGAAAAGTATGATATTTTTTTTATTTATTTGCATGTTATTTATATGATGAGATCATATTCTTTTATTTATCATAATGAGATTATGATGTATAAATTATTCTGTAAAGATTGCCTTGATATAGTGGAAAAGTATTCACTATGTAATGATGGTTGTCCTAGAATAATTATACATGTTAATATATATATATAAATTTTATCATAATTGATGCTTTTATGCATTTAGTTTGATTTAAATCAGAATGTGCATCGAGACCTTTTAAATCCCTCTTTAAAAATTATATTAAGTTGTAGTGTAATTAATCTATAGCTGTATCAGTCGGGATGTCTAATTGATCAATCGGTGTCTAGGATAAATGGTTCATGATTGGTAAAGAGAACATGTAGTTTTTTAATTTGTTCCATTGTTTGATCTAGCCAATTTATTGGTGTCTAAGAAAAGCAATAGGAGGACTCCCACTTCTCTCCCACTTACCTGGTCGATTCGATTAATTTAATTCTAGATTGAAATGCTTAGTATTATATTCACTACATTAAGGCCTTCCTTCATACTAGATTCTTATTATGTCCAGAACCATATTAGTTTTGTTGTGTAACCACAAGATCTATCATGGGGAATGATGTAATATTAATCTAGTGCATTAAGATGCTTACAGCATTTTGAATATATTACTTTGTTGTGTAACCACAAAAGCAGTTATATTTTATTTTAACTGTATAGAAATGAAGGGTTCTACTTAAACTAAAACATTAAAGTTTGTTGTGTTAACACAAGGCTATTAATATTTTAGAGGCAAAAGTTTTTGAGAGTTGCATAAAATGCAATTGAAAAGAGTTTCCTACCTTTGAACTTATAACAGGTTTGTTGTGCAACCACAAGATCTTTTATAAGGAATTAGGATCTTATTCTCACTAAGAAAATCAATAAGAGGGTTATGATTTTTTGATTAAATAGTGGGAGACATAATTAAATTAAAGTCCTAATTTAATTATGTTTGTCATCATGAGTTGTTTGCTTATATATTGTTCTTTATTATGTAGATTAAATGGCTTCTTCACTTTCATTGCGTTCAATTTTGGATTCAAATAAATTGACTGGTCAAAATTATGTTGACTGGTTGAGAAACCTAAAAATAGTACTCAGTCAAGAAAAACTCTCCTATATTCTTGATGCCCCTGATCCTAAGCCATTAGGAAATGATGCCATAGATGAAGATAAGTCCACATACAAGATGTGGCAAAATGATTCCCTTACTATCAAATGCATCATACTTGCCTCTATGAATAATGAATTACAGAGGCAGCATGATGGCATGGACACTCAATCCATATTGCTCAATCTAAAAGAGCTTTATGGAGAGCATAGTAGGACTGCTAGATATGAGATATCTAAGCAATTATTTCATGCAAGAATGACAGAAGGAACATCCATACAAAATCATGTTTTGATGGTAATTGACCTAATCACTCGATTAAGTCAATTAGGTTTTGTTATGGATGGAGAGTTAAGTCAGGATTTGATCCTGCAATCACTCTCCAGAATCATTTTCTCAGTTTGTCGTGAACTATCACATGAACAAACTGAATTCTTTCATTGCCTGAGCTGTTAAATATGCTCAAGATAGTAGAAAGCCATATCAAGAAAGATAAGGCTCCTCTTCTTCTTGTGGATGGGATCTCCAAGAAGAAGGCAGGCAAAAAGGGTTCAAAGAGAAGGTTGAATCCTAAAAGTGGTATAAATAAGAAGAAAAAGGAAAAGAAGGTCTTCGGATAGACGACCTATTTTCACTACGGTAAAATAAGTCATTGGAAGAGGAATTGCAAGGCTTACCTTGCAACCATGAAGTCTGGTGCAAATAATGCACCAAAAGGTATGTATGAGATACATACTATATTATCATTAAATTCTTCCATTTCAAATTCTTGGGTATTAGATACCGACTGTGGTTTTCATATCTACAAATCTTTGCAGGGGCTGTAGAAAATTAAGAGTTTGAAGAAAGGTGACTTCAAGCTCTATGGCGCTGGAGGAGAGTCTATCCAAGCAGAAGCTGTAGGGACAAATATATTGAAGTTACCTTATGGAAAGATCTTAGAGCTTACAAATTATTATTATATGCCTAAGATCATTAGAAATATTATATCTATACCCTTGTTATTAAAATAAGGTTATAGTCTTAATGTAACGAGCGAAGGTTGCTCGATCAAATATTCTAATGAAAATATTTATTTTGGCATATTTAGCAATGGTTTGTTGACTCTATGTTTGGATGACAATATATTTCATATTGATGAAAAAAGAAAACGTAAGAGAGATGACATAAATAATACTTTACTTTGGCATTGTCGATTAGGTCATATTAGTGAGGCTAGGATTAACAAGTTATACAAAGAAAAGTTCTTTGATCCTTTTGATTATGAATCATTGGGAACTTGTGAATCATGCCCATGGGTAAAATGACCAAGATTTCATTTAGTGGACATGGAGAAAGGACAAATGAGATATTAGGACTTGTACATATGATGTATGTGGTCCTATGACAACTCAAGCTAGAGGAGGATACTCTTATTTTATAACGTTCACTGATGATTTATCTAGGTTTGGATATGTGTATCTTATGAAACACAAATCAGAAGCCTTTGATAAATTTAAAGAGTATCAAAGTATGGTCGAAAAATAAACTGGACAATGTATAAAAATCCTTCGATCTGATCAGGGAGGAGAATACTTATCTAGTGAGTTTCTAGACTATCTTAAAGTTAAAGGGATTCTCTCTGAATGGACACCTCCTTATACACCAGCAATTAAATGGTGTAGCCAAAAGAAAAAATCATACCTTATTAGATATGGTACGGTCCATGATGTGCTTCACTGAATTACCTATTTCCTTCTAGGGTCATGCTCTGGAGACTGCAATTTACATCTTGAATAGAGTTCTTTCTAAATCTGTATCTAGTACTCCATATGACATATGGAGAAGTAAGAAACCTAATCTTAAGTATCTTAAGATATGGGGTTGTCTAGCATATGTCAAAAGAAATTTTGGACATAAACTTGATGCTAGATCAGCCAAATGTCTATTTATAGGATATCCTAGAAATAGTATAGGATATTAATTCTACCATCCTACTGAATAAAAGGTATTTGTAAGTAGGCATGCCACTTTCATGAAAATAGAATTTATCCTAGAAAAGGGCAGTGGCAGAAATATTGAAATTAGTGAAGTTCAAGAAAAATAAATAGAAATTTCTTAATCAAATAATCACATAAAAGAACCAGAACACATAACTCCTATCCATAGGTCTAATAGAGTAAGAAATACACCTATGAGGTATGGATTCATTATTGAGAATAATGAAACCCAAGTCATTGAGAATGACGAACCTCCAACCTATATGGAAGCAGTCAAAAGTAAGGACTCTTACAAATGGCTAGCTGCCATGCAATCCAAAATGGAATTTATGCACACTAACAAAGTATGAACTTTGGTAGATGCACCAGAGGATATAAACCCTATTGGATGCAAATGGATTTTTAAAAAAAAGATTGGAGCTGATGGTCAAATTGAAACCTATAAGGCCAGATTGGTGGCTAAGGGTTTTAGGCAAAAATAGGGAATTGATTATGATGAAACATTTTCACCTGTTGCCATGCTCAAATCTATTCGGATTATGCTTGCTATAGCAGCATACCACGACTATGAAATATGGCAAATGGATGTAAAGACTGCCTTCCTTAATGGTTTTCCTTGAGGAGGAGGTCTATATGTCATAGCCAGAAGGGATTTGAGTCAAATGAGAGATCCAAATCAGGTATGCAAGCTTAAGAGATCCATTTATGGATTAAAGCAAGCATCAAGGAGTTGGAACATCCATTTTGATGAAATAGTAAAAGAGTTTGATTTTATCAAGAATGTGGATGAACCATGTGTGTACAAGAAAACTAGTGGAAGAACCATAGTCTTCTTGGTTCTGTATGTAGATGACATACTCCTCATTGGGAATGATATCCCAATGTTACAATCAGTCAAATTATGGCTATCAAATAAGTTTTCCATGAAAAGATTTGGGAGAAGCATCCTATATACTAGGAATAAAGATCTATAGAGATAGATCTAAGAGGATGCTAGGCTTGTCCCAATCAAGGTACATTGACTTAATACTGAAAAGATTCAGTATGGATGGAAGTAAAAGAGGTTACTTACCAATGAGTCAAGGCATACATCTCTCTAAAAAGATGTCTCCAAAGACACCTGAAGAGAGAAATAGAATGAGTTCTATTCCTTATGCTTCGGCTGTTGGATCAATAATGTATGCCATGTTATGTACAAGGCCTGATGTTGCTTATGCTTTAGGCATTGCAAGTAGATTTCAAGCTGATCCAGGAGAGGATCATTGGAAAGCTGTGAAAAATATTCTTAAGTACTTGAGAAGGACTAAAGATATTTTTTTAGTATATGGTGGTTCTAATCTTAAATTAGAAGCATATTCTGACTCTAATTTTCAATCAGACCCAGATGATAGCAAATCCATTTCAGGGTATGTCTTCACTCTGAATAGTGGAGAAGTAAGTTGGAAGAGTACTAAGCAGCCAACTATAGCTGACTCAACCACTGAGGCAAAATACATAGCTGTAAGTGAAGCCACCAAGGAAGCTATCTGGGTGAAGAAGTTCATCACTGAATTAGGTGTTATTCCTAAAATTAAGAATCTGGTACCACTTTATTATGATAATATTAGAACTGTTGCTCAAGCAAAGGAACCAAGGTCTCATCATAAATCCAAACACATTCTGAGATGCTTCCATCTCATTCATAAAATTATTGAAAGACAAGATGTAGTCATAAAATGAGTTGACACAAAGAACAACATAGCAGACCCATTCACTAAGGCTTTACCACTGCAACTGTTTGATCACCACCTTGATTGTATGGGATTAAAATATAAGGGTGATTGGCTTTAGTGCAAGTGGGAGATTGAAAGGAATTTGCCCTCAAGCCAATCAATTTTTTGGACTATTTTTATCTTCCAAACTCATGTAATGACATTTTTAATAAAGGCATTTATTTCATCATATGCAGTGTCTTATTATTTATTTAAGATTATGATGAACCCCATAAATTAGGGCTATGATTTTAGGATTATGATGAGATCATATCTGTGAGACTTAAAACCTTAAAACCCAAATTTAAATATTTCTAGTCGTTGGGACATTGAGTTAGGGATCAATGTTTTTTTGGTAAGACTAGCACATTCTTTGTATGCTCGATTGAGAGGGTGATTGATCTCACAATAACTTGTGTATGACACTAATACAAGAATGTGGGTGCTCATTAGAGAATGAGTTCATTGAATTGATCCAAATCGAGAATATCTAATGGAGTCTTATCTACATGTCAATAGATGGTTCTCATAGTGGAATTTGTGCATGTAATTCTTTGACCTGAAACTACCATAGAATCTTATATATATAAATCCATATTTTGGTTCATACTCATTCATGACTTAGTTATGTATGGGATGAACTAGATATGGTAGATTATATATATGAAGGTTGTGAGTAGGTTAACATGGAATCGATCACTCCTGGTAAGAGGAAATAGCATCCTACCTACTTCAAACAAATGATGATTCAGGAAGACTTTGATCAAAGCATGAATGAAAATTAGAAATGGTTTCTAATGTTTCATTAAATGAATCATCATCATAAGATTTGAAAGAGAAATGAATATGATATTGGGGTTGACATATTTTCATACCCAGAGTCATATTCAGGATGCAGGAAGATCGAAGGATCTAGTTGCATGGTAATTTTCACTGAAGGATATTTTTGGTATTTTCATCAAAATTTCACATCTTTCGGGAAGTCATGATACATTGCTAGACGTCAATCATGTCTTGTGGGTTCAATCAAATTAAAATTTTAATTTGATCATTAAATTAGAAAGTATTCTAAATTAAGTCAATTTAGATTGGTTAGTTTTGACCTAAATCGGTTTGGTTTAGTTCTAACTAGATTAGGTCAAATCACACCCAGACTCACTGCTAGTTAGATGTGGAACCCAATGGGTCATACACAAAGAGAATTGATTAAGGATCTAATTGGACTAGACCATGTTTGCAAGATGAACATGCTAGCACATGTAGCAAACCCTAGCACCTGGATTCGAATTGGATTCGAATCGATTTCCAATTTGGGCTAATTAAGGTCTGATTTGAGCCAAATAAGATTTGGTCTTGAATTGGATTAACCTAGACTAATTAAGCTTCAGTTGAGGTGCCGCATACCTAAATCCCACACACCAAAGAGTCTCTCTCTTGCCCATGGGAAATCTTTATTGCACAAAGAATTTTTGGCGCATGGAATTAGTTGGTGCTTGCCTTCTTTGACTTTTTTCATTTGTTATGTCATGTAAATTTTTTAAATAGGCATGGACATCAGATATGGGGCATAGAAGAGTCCTTCTATAGATGAAATACTCCATTATTATTTTGAGAAGGGACTCTTTGCCGCCTAGGAATTCATGCCGCCCAAGACTCCTTGCTGTCCTCTCATCCTTGATGCCTCTTAGGATTTTGACTATTCAAAGTTCATCTCCATGCCTTCTTGCTGAATGGGCATTCCATTAAAGGCCATTAGATATCCATCTTATCTGATCCAAGCCCTTAAAATTATGGCACCATTTACTTATGCATCATGACTCTTCGTAGAAAAACTATGTAAAATTAGTCCGAAGAGTCCTTCTATTTTAAGGCACCTCTTGGACTAAGTCTACGTAATTTTAAATGATGCAAAATTTAGATGGGTGTGAGATATGATGATGGGGCATGAGATGTTGATGAGGGAAGGGCATGAGAAATTAAGATGGCACCCCTACGTACATTATAAATAGGGGTGCGCACCAAGAGTCCGAAGGACTGAAAACTGATCTTTCTTTCTTACAAGTATTTTCTATTGTTCAAATTTTTTTTCTTTTCTTCTCTTGTCTAGACCTTGTCCTTATAAGGATATGAAGTCATTTTAAGATAAAGAGATTAGGTAGAAAAATTAAGAAGATAAGAAAAAAGAAAGAGAGGTAAGGAGAGGCAAGGAAGGTGACATAAAGGCTAAGGAAGGTCTTGCCCATTTAATTAATTTTCGTATTATTAGAATTTTAATTATATAAATCAGAGGTGTCGGTGTCTTGATCAAGTCTCTGTGTGGATCAACATTGGAGGGTGAACACCTGGGCACCTAGTGGAACCCCTGATAGACTGCTGCCGATAATTAGGGATAATTTAGGGTTAAGCGATAAGAGGTATGTTCTAATACTTTCTTTTATATTACAAATGCATGTTATATGATTTAATTGCTAATAAGGTGGTCCTAGGGTTTGTGTTTGATTTGTATGATTTTTTATTTTTGCTTTGAAATCCATGCTTCCGCCCTGTACACCATTCCTATCAGCATCGACAGTTCACCTTGAGGGTGTTATAGTTTGATTACACCATAACTCGATCTCCTAGCCATTTGGAATCCTGAGGCATATGTTGGCTATAACACGTTCATTATAGAAATTGGATTGTACCAATAGGAGATCTATCTATCTCGATAGATGAGGAGCAGCCCTATGATGATCATGAGAATCAAGTCCACAAGCCCATGGCTATGGCAGAGTGAAATGATAGAAAGAGTTTCTTTTAGAGTTTTCACATTGGACTTGAATTGAATGATTAATTCGTATGATAGAAATTAGGGTTTGATGAGATCACCTTAACCTTAATCCGATCAAAGCTCAAGATAGAGGAACTAAATCACATAGGTAACTACACCGAGAGGTTCATTTTTAGTTCTGATGGATTGCCACGATATGCTGTAGGTGTCACTGGTGGTTTTTGGGAACAATTAGAATGATTTGGATGATCGATCATACTAATTATCTAAATCAAAAAAGTTCTAATCCATCGAAAGATGTTTCGATGATGTCGATGATAGAGATCATGATATATCCCATTATCATATGGAACTGAACCTAACTAGGTTACACAAATAAGTATTTGGATTTAGATATCATCTATTAGACTAACCCAGTTCAATTGATTTGAATAAGATTTAATTAGGTTCAAGAAAATCATACTAGCACACGATTGAGCCTAATATTCTCCTTCAAAAATCATTAAAAATTATCTTGACTGAGCCAAATATGTTTGGGCTCACTTAGAAACCTTTACTAGGTCTGACTGGAGCTTGTCCCGATCAGAAAAGGGTTGTCTTAATTTATAAGATAAATTTGAGACAACACATGCCATTTTCCATCACCTGCTAAATCTTGTTCTTTGACTTTTGTCAAACATTAATGTTTGATACCTAGACATCTGCCCATATGTCATGCATCCATAGGAGAGTAGATGGGAATTTGTCCCCTTGCTAAAAGAAGGAAAGGAAGGGGCCGCACGCCTAGGGAGGCATGCACCCAAAGAGGATAAAGATTGGAGTGCCATATGGATGGGACTCTAGTTGCTTCATCCTCTCTACTTGGGTGGCACCAAAGACTCTTCTTTGACCAATCTTGGCACCACCTAAGGAGGTTTCCTAGGCATGCACCCAATGGGGATAAAGATTGGAGTCCCATATGGATGGGACTCCAGTTGCTTCATCCTCTCTACTTGGGCGGTGCCAAAGACTCTTCATTGACCAATCTTGGTGCCACCTAAGGAGGTTTGTGAGGGACTCTAATCTAATTGGATCAGATGATGTCATCCTATCAATCAGATTTAGATCTGATTGCATGAAGAGCCGTGATTGGTCGGGATGATGTGGCACTGCATGGCACAGCAGGATCTATATAAACCCTATCTGCGCCCAAGATAGAGAGCTTTGCACTTTGCCCATGCCACATAGCTCTTCTCTCTCCTTCTCCATGTCTCCTTCAGATTCTCTCTCTCCTCTCCACACCCAAAAGGTTTTGGGCTTCAGTTTGGTGCGATCTAAGTAAGAGAAATGCGATAAGAAAGCAAGAAGGCAGCACTGCTGCAAGAGACAACATCCGATCTTTAAAAGGAGTTTTGAAGATCTTCAAGATCAGATCCAGATCTGATCTTTGGAGTATAGATTGAGAAGAAGAAGATCTCTAGATCTTGCCCGAGTGGATACCGATAGAGGCCAGGCGCTTGCATGGCTACATCCAAAACTTCAGGCAACCATCAAGATCATCATAGGATAATAGAATTATCCACAATAAGGTATAATTAAATTAGATTTAATTTAATTTATTTTTATTTTATTTTATCTGATTGATAAAATTAGATCTGAAGAGTCTGAGATTTAATTTGGATCTAAGAGAAAAATTTTTGAATTTTTTTTTTTGATCTAATTAGATCTGAACGAATCTAACCCAGAAAATAGTATTTTCCTTTCAACTAGAGGTGTGTAATTTCGACTTTCCCTTTTCCCTCTCCTCTCTCTAGTTAATAAAGATGGAGAGACGACTCCATTAGCCCTCATTGTTGGAATTTCTTTCTTAGGTGAATTGAAATGGATCTTTTGTTGTTTTTTATTTGATCTTAATGTAGTATTATCATATTAGTTTAGTCTAAGCTCCACTTTTTTTTTATTAGGTACCATACTAGTACCTGACCTGTATGATATAGTGCAAACTGCACCATATCAACACTCAATATATAAATAAATAAAATTTTAGTACCAGTACAATATTTTCAATTTCTTATTTGGATCTAAGAAGATCATCTAACTTAATGTGGACTACTTTAGCTATTACAAAGAGAATTGAATAGGATGTTTGAAGTGAGATCCAATACATTAGAAAGCCAATCACATGCCAAACTTTTTGAGGCCGTAGCTTCCTTGTGATATCTGATTGAGGAGCTTTTTTTTTTGAAATTAGATAATTTTTTGAACTTTATGATGTTTGATCTTTAAAATAGATTAGTCAAATGAAAATTTTCTATTTAGAAAAGATTCCAATCAGGCGTATTTCTTAATTTAGGAAGAATTAGTTGAAGCATTAAAGAACATAGTTGATATAGAAGTTGAGATATATTATAATATTTTAGCTTTTCATGGTTATAATTTTTACTACTTTAGGAAATCTATTTTCTCTTATAAAAAGAGGAGGAACTCAACCTTCATTGTGCAAGGGTGTACCTCACTAGTATTATTGACCCAAGGAACGATTTTGATGAATACAAAATATTTAAGTATATGATGGAACTAATAGTTTGTTGAATTATGTGGATAGGAGATTGTCAAGAGGCTAATTTGATCCAAGAATGTCAAAGCAATTGCACGAATTTGAGGCCAAAAGGTGTAAATTTTGGAAGCTGCATTGAGAAAAAAATGAAGTTGAAAGTCAAGAGTTGACTCCAAGTTTCAATGAGATGACTCTAATACAGAAAATGTCAAGTGACATAAAACTGTGAATTAACCCCAAGTTACTATTAGGTGACCCCTAAATGGTCTTAGGCCTAAGATAGAGAGGACCATTTTCAAACTATTTTTTAGCCGACTCTTTTAGCCGACTCTTTTAGATCAAGAGCAGACTCGAGTATATTTTGAGTCGAGCCTAAATTCAGTCGAGTAGACCCCTGAATAGTTTCAGGTGAAAGGTAAAGATTTACCAAAATTGATTTTTCTTGAGTTGACCGCCAAGTTGGTCCAAGTCAACCTTAAGTCAACTTCAAGACAACCTTAGGTTTCTCTGAGTCGACTCTACTACGTTTGATAGTTTTAATGGCTAGTTTTATAAAAAATACAAAAACATGCATGGTAGCACTAATAGCTCGTTCCATTCTCCAAATAGCCAGAAACTAATTTACAGACATTCCAAGAGTTTTAAAAGCATGCCAAACATATTTAACAAGATAGAAAATAAAAAAAGAAGGAAAACTAAGAGAAAACCCAAAAACTACTAACGGATTGTTTGGTGGGGGTAACCTAGCATGGAAAATGATTTTCATGTCAGATTACCATGTTTGGTATAAAAAGTGGAAGAGGGAGATGGTAAAAAAATTAGTAGACCCATTCTTATTTTTTAGAGAGAGATGGTAAAATAAATATCATGGAGGTTAGTATTTGGCAAATTTTTGAGTGGTAGTAATCTATATTTGATAAAAATACCTCTAATAAAACTGCATATATAATCATTGACTGTATTTTAATGTTCTTCAAATTTTATTTAATAAAAAGCTTTTGTAAAAAAATTAAGATGGAGATGGCATCATGCAAAGGATTATGTAATTATAGTCATGATATAAAAACTAATTAGAGATGATAATACTACTTTAGTATTAAAAAATTATTTTATTTTGAAGGATATATTTATAAATTTTGCCATATTCTTATGTAGGATTACCTCCAACCAAATATAATAATCCTTTTTTGATGTCATTTTCTAGAATATTTTTTCTACCAACCAAACATAGTAAAAGTTTTTTCTTCTATAATCATTTTTTTAGGTAAATGATTCTCATGAATTATCAGATTATCCTGTAATCTGATATACTCCAACCAAATGGACCCTAAGAGTTTATTAAAGAGAGTGTATTTATGTTCCAACCATCATAATTTTAAGATTTTAGAGGGTTCAAAGAAGAAGAAAAGAGCCTTAATTGCCAAGTCTCCTCGGTAACATCCACTCAAGCTTCAACAACTTTTTAATTTGCTCCTTGGAAGCTTTGTTTCTATTCTTTAACATTTAATTATTTTCTACTGTAAGAAGTTTTAGTTGGGATTGAAACTTGAGGTGGCCAATCCAAGCCTTGAATTGGATTGTATCTATTGTACAAGCTTAGGAGTGGCTTCACCGAGTAGTTTTGGTCAATTTATATAGAAATATCAACTGAGTTTGATTGCAGGCCCAAGCAAAACTAACTCCAACCTTGGGGAGATTATCATGAAATTCATAAGGGCTTCTTAGCGAATGGATATAGGCACTGAGTTGGACAATGAACCACTATAAAAAGTTATATTTATATGTGATTATTGCTCTTTTCTTGTTATCATTAGTTTCTACATAACTTCATAATTGCTCATTGCTTCCATCGTACTAACACTTAGCCGAGTGTTAGTTGAGCACATATTTATACTAAATTTTTGAAAAACCTAAATCATCCCCCTCTTAGATTGTCTATTTAGGTAATAAGTGGTATCAAAGTATGGCACTCAGCCCCTTTTGATCTAGTAATTAAGAGTCAAACATCAGATGGTTGCCCAAATCGGATTATCTTTTGCTGAAGGATAATAAAAAATTCACCATCCAACCCCGACTATTTAATGGAACAAATTGCACTATTAGAAAGCATGCATCATATTTTTATTCAAGCACTTGATTATGATTTATGGAGAGCCATGATCAATAGTCTACACACACCCACTGCTACTATAGATGGCATTATCTTCCCTAAATATGAAAAGGATTGGGATAATTTAGATAAGAAAATGGTCCAACTAAATGCAAAGGCCATGAATATTTTGTATTGTTCTCTTGATACCATTGAATTTAATATAATTTGTACATATATCCTTGTTGGGAGTAAAAAATCTCTTGCTGAAGTCCGGACGACCTCCAATGCATGTATGACGGATGACCTTCTCAACCGTGATCAACAATCCTCTTCCAACGACTATAGAACTCATCAAAGACATGATGAACTTCATCTGGTCGAACTTGAATAGTGAAGAGAATTGTTAATTGACTTTGGTCCTAGTATTGACAAAATTTCATCAAGCATCAAATCTCAGCACAAGCCTGACTTTGTTTGCCATCTGATCTCGAAAGCGGCTGAATTTCTTCATGGCAAACAGCATATCTCATCAACCTTACACCAGGAATCCCATCCAAAAAAATTCCTCTCTAGTCAAACTCCATTTTGGCAAAACTTCTTTGCTCTACTTTGTGGATAGCGGTCGACCTTGAATTTGCTCTACTTTGTGGATAGCGATCGACCTTGAAAGTGGCCAAGTTTCTTTATCCCTTTTAGACAATTGCAGATCTATCCAGCTTATATCATGCACATTGGTCGGATGAGTTTGAACAGTAAAAGGACCTCATCATCACTTGATCTCCAATCTGGAATAAGCAACAGCTACCCTGCTAATAGTAAACTCTAGAGCTCTTTCATGCCGATCTTCATATTGACTGAACTTCAAAAGGTAGTAAGGGCTATACCAACAGGAAGTTTCGAGTCTTGATATTCACCCATTTCGATCACTAGCAAATCTTGAATTTCTACCATCCCGACTGAACTTCTTCAAAAATCCCTTATCGCGGTCCTCAGTGAAAAGCCCACTATCCCTCTTTGATCTCCAATTTGAATGTTCATACTTGCTCTTGGCCAACCCTGAATATAGCCGAACTCTACAAAATTGTTGAAAGCAGCAATGGTAGGATCCAACTGACTGCAAGTCTATCCTTTGCTATTTAGAAGCCAACCTCCAAGTTTGGCCGGTCTAAACTTGAGTTCTGTATGAGCAATCTATCCCTAAGCATAGAAGTCTTTGACTTCTCATCCAAACTCCAATAAATTAACTCTAACTGCCTACAAGTTGTAACAAATGATAGCTCACTCTTCGTAACAAACTTCATATGGCTCGAAAGGCCTATTGACGTTCTATTATGGTTGTCATTTTCATTCTATTATGAGCTCTATCGATAAAAGGGACCCTTCAGATGCGTTTCCTTCTCTAAGCACTAAGCTCTCTTCTTTGCCTTAATTCACCTGAGTACTCCATTCTTGTTGGTTAGAAAACTAACTCGATCATTAGAAGGTCCTACCAGAGCCAACTTCGGCTAGGACTTTATATTGCAGGTCTCACCAGTGACATCGTCTTCTCTAGCTCCAGTGAACTTTGACATCTGTACCATTTTTCTGTACCAACAAAATTGGCACTAGAGTAAGGATAGCTGAACCCTTGTTCTTAAAGAAGTACCTAGTCGAGTTCATCTTCATCCTCACTTTTATCCTATTTTCTTCTGATCTCTTCTTGTTCTATCAAGATGCCATCCAAGGAAGTTTCAACCCGACTATCCACCACCTCTACTGCCAGATCTCACCTTGATTAGCCTACTCCGACCTCATCATCAGCACCTCAATCGTACCTCCACTAGCAGCTATAGTGGATATGGAGCAGTTTAACCTACTGGTGTAGCATGTTAAAGGCCTTACTGAAGCAGCACAGGCCATGCAGCAGCCTCTAGTGGCAATTCAGCTAGAAAGACCCTCATCAAAATAATGAGATCCAATGCAAGAAAGGCCCACTTAGGCAAGTCGGTCAGTGACTCCTGAGAAGGGAAAGCAAAAAGTGGAGAGCCCTTGTTTTGATCATGATTCCACACTTGGAGGATATTTGCCTTCATTTAGCCAGCCACACCTTGAGATCCATGGTTGAGATGATATTCTTAATTAGAATCTTCAAAAAATGAATCGACTGATTGAGAAACTCCGCAATTTGCCCCTGCTTACCATGATGATATCTACACCAACCCTCCATTCTCTGCCCATATCATGCAGGAGCCCATCTCACCAAATTTTAAACTCCTCTAGTTTGAGAGTTATGATGGAACCATCGATCCAATCGACCACCTCAAAGCGTTCAGAACTATGATGCTGCTCTATGGCATGCCTGATGCCATTCTGTGCCAAGCCTTTCTCTCTAATTTGAATGGAGCAGTAAGAAATTGGTACTTAAGCTTTAAATCATATACTATTTTTTCTTAACCAGTTGAGCCATCAGTTTATGGCTCATTTTATTAGCAGTCGATGCTAAGGATGAGGTTTGTGTTAGATATATGTACCCTAGAAGCCAAAATTGACTGACACTTGTAATACACTTCTAGGGTCAAAATTATAATTTTGACTAATATTAATAAAATGGGTTATTTTTTATCACATATGTGTATTTAGTGTCTGTGATATATCCTTTGAGTTAATGGTAATGATAATTCATATTTTTAAGAGTTGAAAATTTAAGACATGAATAATCATTATTAACTCATAAAATGCTTTCGACCATAGGATCATCACGAGGATGGTGATTGATCCGGAAGGTTGGTGTACAATCGCTTCTCTTTAGTAGATGAGTCTTGAGTCTACGGTGTGGAGACACCGGAGCGAGAGTACAGATACTCGTTAGAGAACGAGGGCACTGAGCGTGACCACCTCGAGTAGTCATTAGGGAGTCTACCTTCTCGTCAATGACTGACTCGATGCTGCAGTAGTGTGTCTGGTTCTTTGACCTGAGGTGCATCGGCAGTTCACCTTGAGGGTGTTATAGTTTGACTACACCATTACTCGGTCTCCTAGCCATATGGAACCCTGAGGTGTATGTTGGCTATAGCATGTTCATTGTAGGAACTGGATTGCATCAAGATGGAATCTATCTACCTCGGTGGTAGAGGAGCAGCCCTATGATGATCATGAGAATCAAGTCCAGAAGTCCCATGGCCATGGCAGAGTGAAATAATAGAAAGAGTTTCTATTTAGATTTTCACATTGGACTTGAATCGAATGATTACATCATATGACAGAGACTAGGGTTTGACGAGTTCACCTTAACCCTAATCTGATCGGGGCTCAAGATAGAAGAACTTAATCACACAGGTAGCTGCACCAAGAGGTTCGCATTCAGCTCTGATGGGTTGCCACCATATACTGCTAGGTGTCACTGGTGGATTTTGGGAGCAATTAGAATGATTTAGATGATCGATCATTCTAGCTGTTCGAATCAGAAGAGTTCTGATCCATCGAAAGGAGTTTCGATGATGTCGATGATAGAGATCATGACATATCCCATTACCATACAGAACTGAACCTAACTGGGTCACACAAACAAGGGTTTGAATCTGGTGATCATCAATTGAACTGATCCAGTTCAATTGATCTGAATGAGATTCAATTAGGTTCAAGGAAATCGTGCTAGCACTCGATTGAACCTAACGTTCTTCTTTTACTATCATAAATAAGTTGTCCTGACTGAGCCAAAGGAGTTTGTGCTCAATCAGAGGCCTTCATATGGTCTGACTGGAGGTTGTCCAAGTCAGAAAAGGTTGTCTTATTTTGTAAGACATTACCTGCCATTTTTGGTCACCTGCCATTTCTTGTTCTTTGACTTTGGTCAAAAGTCTACCTTTGACTGGTCAAATGTTGACCATTGACACTTTGACTTTTGACCACATGTCATGCACCTATTGGAGAGCTGGTGGGGGCCTGTCCCCCTGCCAGAACCTGGCAAGGAGGAAGGGCGCACGCCACCCTTGGCGTGTGCCCAAGTTGGAGGCGCCTAGGAGTCCTTGTTGGACAAGGACTCCATCTCCTTTTTGGATTCCAATTAGAGTTCTCCTAAGAACCAACTTTGACTGGTCTTAGGCACCCTCTAAGGAGGAATCCAGGGGACTCTATTCCCACCAATCAGATTTAGATCTGATTTCACAAAGGGTTGTGATTGGTTGGGAAGAAGAGGAGTTGGATCACAGCTTAGTCTATAAATAAGACCCTGCGCCCAACTCAGAAGAATTGAGAATGAATCAAGTTTCCCATGCCCCAAGGCTGCCTTCTCCCCTCTCCTCCATGCCAAACCACCTTCTCCCTCTCCTCTCCACGTCCAAAAGGAGTTTTGGACCTTGGTTGGTGCGATTCAGATCAAAGAAAGGCGATCAAAAGCTAAGAAGGCTGCGCTGCTGCAAAGGACGACTGCTGATCTTCAAAAGAGTTTTGAAGATCCTCCAGATCAGATCCAGATCTAATTTTTGGAGATGTGATAGAGAAGAAGAGGATCTCCAGATCCAACCTGAGTGGATACCGGTAGAGGCCAGGCGCTTGCGTGGCTAAGATCCAGAACCTTCCGCTGCAAACAGGATCATCAACAGGGTAATAGGATTACCCAGATCAGGTAAATTAAATTTGATTTAATTTATCTAATTTTATTTTAATTTTATTAAAATAATAAGAATTAGATCTAAAATATATCAAGATCTGATTAGGATCAAAGAGAAAAATTTTTTTAAAATATATCTCTTGATCTGATCAGATCTGAACGAACCTGGATCCGGGAAATCAGGATTTTCCCTTCAACTGGTATCAGAGCCATGGTTCTAAAAGTTGTTTAGATCTAATTTTAAATTTATTTTAATTAGAAAATAAGTGATTTTAGATGTCACATGAGATGTGATCAGATCTAAAATCAGAAAAAATTAAAATTAAATAATTTGGATCTAAGATTAGAAAATATGCATGACTAGTTCTAAAATAGAATAGTTCTATAGAATAGTCTTGCATGTTTTTGATTTAATCTGATTAAATCATATTTTAGATCTATTTATTTACTATTTTTTGATATTATAATGGTTATAATAATATCTAAAAAATAGCAAATAAAAATTATTTAATTTTAAATATCATATGAGATATGATTGATGCATGTCTAGACTAGTTGTAGAATAGTTCTACATAATTGTCTAGATTAGAATTTATTTTGATTAGATCAATTTAAATCTAATTTTTTAGATTATTATGAGATAATTTAGATCTGAAAATATGCATGATTCGATACATGAGATGTATGCAAAATATGCCATGATTAGATCTAATTTGTATATGAGATATATGATATAGATCTAAAACTGTTTTGTAGTATTGCATGTTCCTGATTAAGGCGTTCCTCTTGGCCGTCCGGTCATAAGAACGAAGAAGGGTTTAAAGGCCCTCTCTTCCCATTCGATGGGGTGTTCTTATGATGTGTAGGGGTGCTGCGTGTTCGTCCTTAATCAGAAACCCAAAACTTACTTTCTGCAAAACCCTAGATCCTGAAACCCTAGGATTTATTGTGCATATTTTGTTTATGAACCCTACTTAATTAAGAATTAAGATTTATGGAATATTAATTAGGTCTAAAATTGAGAATTTCAGATCTAAGACATATTCATAATACTGGGTTCGGGCTTGGGTAGCTCAATTAGGTCTAAGCGGTTGATCAAACCGAATCAAGAGTTGGTTAGATGGGATCAACAATGCTTAAATTGACCAGCCTAATAGGATTAAGTCTGGGTCAAGATCGAGTCACGATCAAGCAAGACCTAATTAGGCTCAGAGGTTAGAGTCTGGATTGTAGGCTAACCCAATTGGTTCTGGCTCAACAATTTGGTGTCTAAGGTAAGTTTGGCACAGACGACCGACTGGTTTTTAATTGGAAGCTACTCGACCTGAATGCGTTCTTGTACGAGTTAATGGCATATTCCTTCCACCGGTCTCACTTACCTGGCCATATCTGTTGACACAGTTCTGATCTGAGGTGGTCAATAATCCGAGCTAACCCATGCCACTAGGTTAGTCATAATTGTTATGACTAAGACCAAGTCTAGTTTAATGAGACCTGAATCAATTCTCCCTAAGAAAAGATTAAGTCTGAGGTCTTCCACCATTGTAGATGTGCGGGCCCTTCCCGGGGTTGATTGTTCTCGGCTGGATACAGTGGCTCAGTTGCACCGGGAAGACGCAACCATGTCTATTAGGCATTGGATGCTATGGGCTGGAGGATGAGTTGGGCTCAATATTCTGGATACGGTGAGAGACTCAATTAGGAACCCAGTCTATGCAAATGGTGGGTCTGACTTAACTAAGGAGTGGATCAATATTTCGGATACGGTGAGATTCATGAATTAGAGACCAAGTTTGGGTGCACCATGATTAGAGAATCATTGAACAAGAGTTGTTCACTCATTGGCTAACCCATCACCAATAACTGTTAGGTGAGGTGATGAGTCAGTTGGTGAGACCGCACCACCCACTAGAAATCATTAATCATGGAGATTTTTGCATCTCTACAGAGGGAGTGTAGGGATCCGAGAAAATAGTGGGAGCTAATTTGTTTAAAAATAAAATCCCTAAACAAATTGGTCAAGTCAAAATTACAATATCTAACTAGAATCTTTGACTCTCTACAGGAAAATGTCTGCGTCCAACCCATTGGCACGTATCCTAGGACACACATAGACTGACTGGACCCAATTATAAAGATTGGCTCAGGAACTACAAAATTATTTTGGGTTTCGAGAAGTTAACCCATGTTTTGGACCAGGACCCTCCCACCTTACCAGCCCGTCCATCCACTTGAACAGAGAGCATCTCTGGAAAAATGGATTGACGAAGATAATAAGGCCAGATATTACATGTTGGGCTCGATGTCTGATGAGCTCCAGCGCCAACATGAAGATATCGGGACTGCTCGCCAAATGTTGGCTCACCTGCAGGAGATGTTTGGTGAACAGAGTCGCGCAGCCAAATATCAAGTCACGAAATGACTTTTTAAGGCTAAGATGCGTGATGGGCAGTCAGTCCAAGATCACTGTCTGACAATGATCAAGGACATGGAAGAGCTTGAGAAGCTCGGTGTGAAGTTAGGACTTGGACCTGCAGAACGATATTATTCTGCAATCCTTGACTGATGCATATGGGCAATTCATCATGAATTACCACATGCATAAACTTCAAAATTCCTTGGCCGAATTAATGAATATGCTGGTTACCGCTGAGCTTTCTATGAAAGGTTCTAAAGGCTCAGTTCTTGCTATGGAATGGACTTCTTCCAAAAGAAAGTCTTATGGAAAGAAAAAGAAGTCTGTGAAAAAGCAAAAGGTGGAAGGATCAAAGAAGAAGAAGGCAGAGCCGAAGAAAAAGGCCGATGTCAAAGGAAAGTGTTTCCATTGCAACAGCGACGGCCATTGGAAGCGGAACTGCCCTACTTACCTGGCCACCCTGAAGAACAAGAAGGAAGGTCCTTCTGGAGGTATGCTCGTTATTGAGTCTAACCTTACGGTTTCTTCTGCATCCAGTTGGGTGCTTGACTCTGGTTCTAGTGCTCATCTGTGCACTTCCATGCAGGGTCTTGAGGATAGCAGGAGGCTGAGGGATGGAGACATGATCCTACGCATCGGTAATGGAGCAAGAGTTGCTGCAGTAGCCGTGGGAACATACCCTCTTCGATTACCATCTGGTTTAGACTTAGTTTTGAAAGACTGTTATTATGTGCCTGCAGCTAGCAGGAATTTGATTTCTGTTTCATGCTTAGCACAAGAAGGCTTATGTGATCACCTTCTTTAAGGACCATTGTAACATTCTTTATGAAAGAAATAAAATTGCAAATGGTTTCCTTATTAATGGTCTTTATCAGCTACATATTGATGTACCTATTCTAACTATCGAGCAAAACGTGAATGCCAAACGACCTAGGGATAGTCCAAACGACAGATATCTATGGCACCTGAGATTAGGTCATATAGCAGAAGATAGGATCAACAAATTGGAGAAAAATGGGCTATTGAGTCCATTGACTTTCGAGTCATATCCAACTTGTGAATCTTGTCTTCAAGGCAAAATGACTAAACTCCCTTTTGTTGGACATGGGGAGAGGGCCACAGATCTCCTTGCCCTAGTACATACTGATGTGTGCGGCCCATTTGATGTGCCGGCTAGAGGCAATTTTGTCTACTTCATTACCTTTACCGATGATCTGTCTAGGTATGGGTATGTGTATCTTATGAGACACAAGTCTGAAGCTTTTGAAAAGTTCAAAGAATTCAGACATGAAGTAGAAAAACAAACTAGAAAACCCATTAAGGTTCTTCGATCAGATCGAGGAGGTGAATACCTTAGCCGAGGAATTCCTAGACTATCTCAAGGAAAAATGGCATAGTCTCTCAATGGACTCCACCAGGAACACCTCAACTCAACGGGGTTTCAGAATGGAGAAATCGGACTCTATTGGATATGGTTCGATCCATGATGAGCTTCACAGACCTCCCTGATTTTCTTTGGGGACACTTCATTGTTAACTTCAATTTATCTACTGAATAGGGTTCCCTCTAAAACCGTTCCTACCACACCGTATGAGATATGGCACGGTAAGAAACCAAGTCTGAGTCATCTCAGAATTTGGGGTTGTCCGGCTCATGTCAAAAGACAACAAGCGGACAAGTTAGAGTTTAGGTCCTTTAGAGCTCGATTCATAGGATATCCTAAAGAGTCATTAGGATACTATTTCTACATTCCAGAAGACCACAATGTGATTGTGAGTCGACATGCCATCTTTCTTGAAAAATAGTTTATTCAAGATAGCGGCATTGGAAAGCAGATCAAGCTTGATGAGAAAGTCTCACAAGTACAACGAGCTAAGGACCAATTGGAACCAAATCAGGTTGAGCCAATAAGAACACTACCTCCTCCACCTCGTAGATCGAAAAGAGTTTTCCGTCCCCCTGAAAGATACTTAGGTATTATTTCAGAGGAAGTAGAGAAAATGTTCCTCGTAGGTAATGGTGCTCATGGTGATGATCCCAAAACCTACAACGAGGCGATATCAGATATCGACTCCGAGAAATGGCTAGAGGCAATGCAGTCAGAAATTGACTCGATGCACTCAAACCAAGTCTGGACCTTGGTAGATCCACCAGAAGGTATAGTACCTATTGGGTGTAAATGGATCTTCAAGAGAAAGATTGGTGCAGATGGGAATGTGGAGACATTCAAGGCTAGACTAGTGGCAAAAGGTTATAGTCAATGCGAAGGCATTGACTATCAGGATACCTTTTCCCAGTGGCTATGCTAAAATCCATCCGCACATTGCTTGCCGTTGCAGCCTATTTCGATTATGAAATATGGCAAATGGACGTGAAAACGGCATGCATTCTTAAATGGATATCTTGAGGAAGATATCTATATGGAACAGCCGCTAGGTTTCACATCCAGTGATACTGATCACAAGGTTTGCAAGCTGCAAAGGTCCATATATGGACTTAAGCAAGCATCTCGGAGCTGGAACACTCATTTCAATGATGTGATCAAAATGTTTGGTTTCATCAAAAATGAAGAGGAACCATGTGTTTTCAAAAAGGTCAGTGGGAGCGCTGTTGTCTTCCTCGTATTGTACGTGGATGACATCCTCCTTATTGGGAATGATATTCCCATGTTGACAACAGTCAAAATATGGTTGTCCAAGGAATTCTCCATGAAAGACCTAGGTGAAGCATCCTTTATTCTAGGAATTAAGGTCTATAGGGATAGACCGAATAGGATGCTAGGACTTTCACAGAAGATGTACATAGAGGAAAGTACTAAAGAGGTTTAGTATGGAAAACTCTAAGAGGGGATTAATACCCTTCAGACATGGTATTCATCTTTCCAAGAAGATGTGCCCTAGCACACCTGAGGAAATAGAACGCATGAGCAAGATCCCTTATGCTTCTGCAATAGGGAGCCTCATGTATGCCATGCTATGTACACGACCTGATATAGCCCATGCTGTGAGTGTCACAAGCAGATATCAGTCAAATCCAGGTGAAGAACACTGGACTTCTGTGAAATGTATCCTTAAGTACTTGAGAAGAACTAAGGATATGATGTTGGTCTTTGGTAATGGAGAACTCCAAGTCCAGGGATACACAGACTCGGATTTCATGTCCGATATAGATGATCGAAAGTCGACATCTGGGAGTCTGTTTGTGTGCAATGGTGGTGCTGTCAGCTGGAAGAGTTCCAAGCAAACGTGATAGCAGATTCCACCATGGAAGCAGAATATATCGCTGCATCAGAGGCTGCGAAGGAAGCATTCTGGTACAAGAAGTTTGCTGCAGAAATTGGAGTAATGCCATCAGATGCCATTCCTCTATACTGCGACAACAATGGCGCCATAGCCCTTGCTAAGGAGCCGAGGTCTCACCAGAAATCCAAGCACATTGAGCGGCGATACCACCTCATCCGATTACCTCGAGAAGGGTTACGTCGAGGTCAAGAGAGTCAACTCCACAGATAATGTGGCAGACCCACTTACAAAGCCGTTGGGCCAGCAGAAGATCGAAGCCCACCTTGAGAAGATGGGACTTAGACTTGTAGCCAATTGGCTTTAGGACAAGTGGGAGATTGTTAGATATATGTGCCCTAGAAGCCAGAATTGGCTGACACTTGTAATACACTTCTAGGGGCAAAATTATAATTTTGACTAATAATCAATAAAATGGGTTATTTTCTATCACATATGTGTATTTAGTGTCTGTGATACATCCTTTGAGTTAATGGTAATGATAATTCATATTTTCAAGAGTTGAAAATTTAAGACATGAATAATCATTATTAACTCATAAAATGCTCCCGACCATAGGATCATCACGAGGATGGTGATTGATCCGAAAGGTTGGTGTACAATCGCTTCTCTTTAGTAGATGAGTCTTGAGTCTACGGTGTGGAGACACCAGAGCGAGAGTACAGGTACTCGTTAGAGAACGAGGGCACTGAGCGTGACCACCTCGAGTAGTCATTAGGGAGTCTACCTTCTCGTCAATGACTGACTCGATGCTGCAGTAGTGTGTCTGGTTCTTTGACCTGAGATGCATCGGCAGTTCACCTTGAGGGTGTTATAGTTTGACTACACCATTACTCGGTATCTCCTAGCCATATGGAACCCTGAGGTGTATGTTGGCTATAGCATGTTCATTGTAGGAACTGGATTGCATCAAGATGGAATCTATCTACCTCGGTGGTAGAGGAGCAGCCCTATGATGATCATGAGAATCAAGTCCAGAAGTCCCATGGCCATGGCAGAGTGAAATAATAGAAAGAGTTTCTATTTAGATTTTCACATCGGACTTGAATCGAATGATTACATCATATGACAGAAACTAGGGTTTGACGAGTTCACCTTAACCCTAATCTGATCGGGGCTCAAGATAGAAGAACTTAATCACACAGGTAGCTGCACCAAGAGGTTCGCATTCAGCTCTGATGGGTTGCCACCATATACTGCTAGGTGTCACTGGTGGATTTTGGGAGCAATTAGAATGATTTAGATGATCGATCATTCTAGCTGTTCGAATCAGAAGAGTTCTGATCCATCGAAAGGAGTTTCGATGATGTCGATGATAGAGATCATGACATATCCCATTACCATACAGAACTGAACCTAACTGGGTCACACAAACAAGGGTTTGAATCTGGTGATCATCAATTGAACTGATCCAGTTCAATTGATCTGAATGAGATTCAATTAGGTTCAAGAAAATCGTGCTAGCACTCGATTGAACCTAACGTTCTTCTTTTACTATCATAAATAAGTTGTCCTGACTGAGCCAAAGGAGTTTGTGCTCAATCAGAGGCCTTCATATGGTCTGACTGGAGGTTGTCCAAGTCAGAAAAGGTTGTCTTATTTTGTAAGACATTACCTGCCATTTTTGGTCACCTGCCATTTCTTGTTCTTTGACTTTGGTCAAAAGTCTACCTTTGACTGGTCAAATGTTGACCATTGACACTTTGACTTTTGACCACATGTCATGCACCTATTGGAGAGCTGGTGGGGGCCTGTCCCCCTGCCAGAACCTGGCAAGGAGGAGGGCGCACGCCACCCTTGGCGTGTGCCCAAGTTGGAGGCGCCTAGGAGTCCTTGTTGGACAGGGACTCCATCTCCTTTTTGGATTCCAATTAGAGTTCTCCTAAGAACCAACTTTGACTGATCTTAGGCGCCCTCTAAGGAGGAATCCAGGGGACTCTATTCCCACCAATCAGATTTAGATCTGATTTCACAAAGAGTTGTGATTGGTTGGGAAGAAGAGGAGTTGGATCACAGCTTAGTCTATAAATAAGACCCTGCGCCCAACTCAAAGATTGGAATAACAATTCTCCATGCCCCAAGGCTGCTTCTCCTCTCCTCCTCCATGCCAAACCCACCTTCTCCCTCTCCTCTCCACGTCCAAAAGGATTTTTGGACCTTGGTTGGTGCGATCCAGATGAGAGAAAGGCGACTGAAAGCTAGAAGGCTGTGTTGCTGCAAAGGACGACTGCTAATCTTCGAAAGGTATTTTGAAGATCCTTTAGATCAGATCCAGATATGATTTTTGGAGATGTGATAGAGAAGAAGAGGATCTCTAGATCTAGCCTGAGAGGATATCGGTAGAGGCCAGGCACTTGCATGGCTAGATCCAGAACCTTCCGCTGCTTACAGGATCATCAATGGGTAATAGGATTACCCACTTCAAGGTAAATTAAATTTGATTTAATTTATCTAATTTTATTTTAATTACTAAAATAATAAGAGTCAGATCTAAAACATCTCAGATCTGATCTAGATCAAAGAAATTTTTTTTTTGAAATATATCTCTTGATCTGATCAGATCTGAACGAACCTGATCTAGGAAATCAAGATTTTCCTTCAGTTTGGACTCCCTTATCTATATTAAGCAGAAGAAAGGAAAGTCTATCTGAGCTTATGTCAGCCACTTTATTACTACTGCTTTGGAGCTCCAAAATTTAGACCAATCTATTGTAATGGCCATACTAAAGGGTGACTTATAGAAAAATGATCTCCTCTTATCCTTGGAGAAGAAGTATCCCTAAAATTTTGTTGACATGCTTGCCTAGGCAGAAGGCTCTGCTTGAGACGAGGAGGCCTTCAAGCTAAAAGATTATGAAGCCATAGGAGAGCAGCAAGTGGGTGAATCCAATAAACCCATGACTGCTGAAAAGTTGAGTGAAGCTTGGCCACGCTCTAGAACCACACTTGAGCACATATGAGCTTGAACTCCACCTCAAGCTCAACGAAAAAGAAGCCTGGAGTGAAGGGCACGATGAAACTCTCCTCTTAGAAGATTCCATAATTACTTTCCTCTGAACGCTCCAAAGATCCAAGTACTGATGGAGATCAAGACATAGTTATCAAGATCGGAGAGAATGCAGTCCCATCCTGTTAGACACAACTCCAACAAGTACTGCCTCTACCATCAAGACCATGGTCATGATATTGAAGAATGCATCCAGCTTCAAGATGAAATCAAGAAGCTCATCAGATGAGGTCGGTTGGACCATTTTTTGGGATGTCGACTGAAAAATGTGTCCCACAACCAATCATCAGCCTATTGACAGTTGAGCTATATTATAATTATAATTGATTCATTAATTAATAAAATATATTTTTAGTATTTTTCATCATAAGTTTTACATCTTCTAATTAACTCCATCGCTGTGATGAAGTTCTTAGGACTATTTAGATTGAATAAAGAGAGAATTTATCAATTAGTCCTCAAAATTGTTCATGACTAAATGATAGGCTATTAATTAGGATGATAGTGTCTATCGAGCATAAGTTGTTGTATGGCATATAGGTTGGCTATCCTTTTAACCAAGAAGTGTGGAGACACTAGTATGGCATACGGATGAGATGTAGGGATACATCATCACTGAACATGATCAACTCTAGAGAGTTCTGCTATCAAGAATATCTCTAATGGGATATAGGTACAAGTATCTCTTAGACTTAAGATCACATCAGTAGCTTGCAAGCAACTCACTATGCTTTGATATTAGACTAACTAAATTTTTAATTCAGTAACAAAAGGCTTCTAGGCATAGTCAAGCATATACGAAGTCGGTGTGTGATCAAGATGTAATTGACCACTCCAAAAGTTGGAGAAAATGTATAACTATATTTCAATATAGCAAAACCTTGGCCAGGATAATCCATAAGATGGATTTGGTATTTTGAAATACAATGTGGACTGCATGATCAGAGTTGATAGTTTAACTTTGAGGTATCCTATGAGCATTTTGGTCAAGAGGATGAATTATATGGAAACTATATCCATATGGGTTCTACTGATGTTGTTCTACACATTTAACCTATTCAGCCATCAGGTACCATTACTAGATGATCACTTTAACTAGCTCAAAAATTTATTCTTGTTCTACTAGCTTAGGTTCCGACCTATGGGATCATACATATTAGAGTTCATGATCCAATCAGATGGTTGATCAATGATTGAGAATTTTTCTAAGGTTAAACGATCAATATGATTGATATTTAACCTAGTGCAAATATTGCAGGAGGATCAATTAAAAATTTGATTGCTAATTGGCTTAATTTGATTAAGCCAAAGAACTGAGATTAAATCTAATTAAATATAATTTAATTAGATTTGATTTGGGCTTCATTAGATCAAGTTCAATTGATTTATTGGATAAGTCAAGTGCGAGGAAGAACTAGTCCTAGTTCAACTAGGACTTGAGTCAATCTAATTTTTTAATTTAATTAAAAAATTATATCAAAATTAAATCTAATTTAATATAATTTAATTAAGTATTTAATTAGATTAGAGCCTAACTTAATTGGGTTGAATTAATTCTGATTTGATTTGATTTGAGAAACAATATTTGGTCAAATATGGAATCCTAGTAAGACTAGGATCCATCTTGCACCATGTATATCCCACGCCTCTGTTAGATATGTGTGCCCTAGAAGCCAGAATTGGCTGACACTTGTAATACACTTCTAAGGGCAAAATTATATTTTGACTATAAATAATAAAATGAGTTATTTTGTATCATATATGTGTATTTAGGGTCTGTGATACATCCCTTGAGTTAATGGTAATGATAATTCTTATTTTCAAGAGTTGAAAAATTAAGACAAGAATTTTCATTATTAACTCATAAAATGCACCTGACCATAGGATCATCATGAGGATGGTGATTGATCCAAAAGGCTAGTGTACAATCGCTTCTTTATAGTAGATGAGTCTTGAGTCTACGGTGTAGAAATATCGAAGCGAGAGTATAGATACTCATTAGAGAATGAGGGTACTGAGCGTGACCACCTCGAGTAGTCATAAGGAAGTCTACCTTCTCGTCAATGACTGACTCGATGCTGCAGTGGTGTGTCTGGTTCTTTGACCTGAGGTGCATCTCAGTTCACCTTAAGGGTGTTATAGTTTGACTACACCATAACTCGGTCTCCTACCCATTCGGAATCCTGAGATGTATGTTGGCTATAGCATGTTCATTGTAGGAATTGAATTGCACCAAGATGGAATCTATCTACCTCGATGGATGAGGAGCGGCCCTATGATAATCATGAGAATCAAGTCCATAAGCCCATGGCCATGGTAGAATATGAAATAATAGAAAGAGTTTTTATTAAAATTTTCACATTGAACTTGAATCGAATGATTAAATCATATGATAGAAATTAGGGTTTGATGAGTTCACCTTAATCCTAATCTAATCGTGGCTCAAGATAGAAGAACTTAATCACACAAGTAGCAGCACCAAGAGGTTCATTTTTAGTTTTGATGGATTGCCACCATATACTGCTAGGTGTCACTAGTAGATTTTGAGTGCAACTAGAATGATTTAGATGATCAATCATTCTAAGTTATCTGAATCAGAAGAGTTCTGATTCATCGAAAGGAGTTTCGATGATGTCGATGATGGAGATCATGACATATTCCATTACCATACAGAATTGAACCAAACTGGATCACATAAATAAGGGTTTGGATTTGGATATTATCAATTGGACTAACTCAGTTCAGTTGATTTGAAAAAGATTCAATTAGGTTCAAGAAAATCATGCTAGCACACGATTGAGCCTAACGTTCTCCTTTTTCTTATCATCAAAAATTATCTTGACTGAGCCAAATGAGTTTGTGCTTACTCAGGTACCTTTACCTGATCTGACTAAAGCTTGTCCAAGTCAGAAAAAAGGTTGTCTTAATTTATGAGATAAATATAAGACAACACCTGCCATTTTCCATCACCTGCTAATTCTTGTACTTTGACTTGGTCAAACATTGATCTTTGATCCTTGGACATCTAACCATGTGTCATGTACTTATTAGAGAGCAGATAGGGGCTTGTCCCCTCTTTGGAAGTTGGAAAGAAATGGGGTGCATGCCTAGGATGGCGTGTGCCCATGGATAGGGATGCTGGAGTCCAATACGGATGGGACTCAAGGTTGCCTCTTGGATTCAAACTAGGTGACCCTCACTTATAGACTTTGACCAGTCTTAGGTGCCACCTTAGGATGAATCTATGGGTCTCTCATCTGATTGGATCAGGTGATATCATCCCATCGTCAGATTTAGATTTGATTGAACGAAGCAACACGATTCGTCGGGGTGATGCAGCACTGCATGGCGCAACAAAGTCTATAAATAGACCCTATCTGCTTCCATTTTTAAAAAGAGTTCCTCATAGCCCATGCCCCAAGGCTATCCCTCTCCCTTCTCCATGCCACCATCTGGCCCTCTCTCTCCTCTCCACGCCCAAGGAAGTTGGGTCTTCAGATTAGTGCAAGTCAGGCAAGAAAAGGCTGACAAAAAAAGAAGAAGGCAGCACTGCTGCAGAGACGATGGGTGATCTTCAGAAGAAATTTTAAAGATCCTCTAAATCAGATCCAAATCTAATTTTTTGAGAAAAGAAAGAGAAGGAGAAGATCTCCAGATCCAGTCCAAGTTGATATTAGAAGAGGCCAGGCGCTTGCATGGCTAGATCCAGAACCTCAGGGCTTCCGCAGGATCATCAATAGGTAATCAGATTACCCAGAATCAAGGTAAAATTAATTCAAAACTAATTTAGTCTTATTTTTTTAATTATCAGATTATAAATTAGATCTGAAAAGTATCAGATCTGACTAAAATCTAAGAGAAAATTTTTGAAATATCCTCTCGATCCAATTAGATCTGAACGAACCTGATCCGAAAAATCTGGATTTCCCTTCAATTGGTATCAGAGCCAGGCTCTTATTAAATTTATTTAAATCTAATTTAATCTAATTAATTAGTAATTTTAGATATCACATGAGATGTGATTAGATCTAGAATCAAATAATAAAAAATTAAAATTAATTTGTTCATATAAGATATGATAGTTGCATATTTGGACTAGTTATAGAATAGTTCTGCAAATAGGTCTAGATTAAATTTTATTTAATAAGATAAAATTTAAATTTAACTTTTTAGATGATTATGAGATAATTTTAATCTGAAAAACATGCATGCATGATATATGTGATATATACAAAACATGTTTTAATTAGATCTTTTTTTTATATGAGATACATGCTTAGATCTAATTTGTGTTTGTAGATTAGTTGTATTTCTGATTAAGGCATTCTCCTTGACCGTCCGATCATAAGAACAAAGTAGGGCTTAAAGATCCTCTCCTCCCATTCAATGTGGTGTTCTTATGATGTGTAGGGGTGCTACGCGTTCGTCCTTAATCAAAAATTGAAAACTTACTTTCTACAAAACCCTAGATCCTGAAATCCTAGGATCTTATTTACATATTTTGTTTAAGAACCCTGACTTAATTAAGAATTAAGTTTATGAAATATCAATTAGGTCTAAAATTGAGAATTTTAGATCTAAGACATATTCATAAATTTGGGTTCAAGCTTGGGTAGCTCAATTAGGTCTAGCGGTTGATCAAATCGAATCAAGAGTCGGTTAGATGGGATCAACAATGCTTAAATTGACCAGTCTAATAGGATTAAGTCTGGATCAAGATCGGATCATGTGAGTGATCGATCAAGCTAAGACCTAATTAGGCTCAGTGGTTAGAATCTGGATTGTAGGCTAATCCGATTGGTTCTATCTCAACAATTTGGTGTCTAAGGTAAGTTTAGCAAATACGATCGACTGATTTTTAATTGGGAGTTACTCGACTCGAATGCATTCTTGTCGAGTTAATAGCATATCCCTTCCACCGATTTCACTTACCTGGCCATATTTGTTGACTCAGTTCTGATCCAAGGTGGTCAATAATCCGAGCTAACCCATGCCACTAGGTTAGTCATAATAGTTATGACTATGTCAAGTCTAGTTTAATGAGACCTAAATCAAATCTCCCTAAGAAAAGATTAAGTCATGGTCTTCCACCATTGTAGATGTGCGGGCCTTTCCCGGGGTTGATTGTTCTCGACTGGCTATAGTAGCTCAGTTGCATCGGAAAGATGCAACCATGTCTATTAGGCACTGGATGCTATAGGCTGGAGGATGAATTGGGCTCAATATTCTGGATACAGTGAGAGACCCAATTAGGAATCCAATCTGTGCAAATGGTGGGTCTAACTTAACTAAGGAGTGGATCAATATTCTGGACACGGTAAGATTCATAAATTAGAGACCAAGTTTGGATGCACCATGATTAGAGAATTATTGAACAAGAGTTATTCACTCATTGGCTAACCCATCACCAATAACTGTTAGATTAGGTGATGAGTCAATTGGTGGGACCACACCACCCACTAGAAATCAGTAATCGTGAAGATTTTTGCATCTCTATAGAGGAAGTCTAGAGATCCGAGAAAATAGTGGAAGTTAATTTATTTTAAAATAAAATTCCTAAATAAATTGGTTAAGTCTTAATTATAATATCTAACTAGAAACTTTGACTCTCTACAGGAAGATGTCTGCATCCAATCCACTAGCATGAATTCTGGACACCCATAGACTGACCAGACCAAATTACAAGATTGGCTCTAAAACTTCAAAATTGTTTTAGGTTCTGAGAAGATAATTCATGTATTGGACCAGGACCCTCCCACCTTACCAGCTCGTCCATCTACTGAATAGAGAGCATCTTTGGATAAGTGGACTGACGAAGATAATAAGGCCAGATACTACATGTTGGGCTCGATGTCTGATGAGCTTCAGCGCCAACATAAAGATATCAGAACTGCTCGCCAAATGTTGGCTCACCTATAGGAGATGTTTGGTGAACAGAGTCGTGTAGCCAAGTATCAAGTGACTAAATGACTGTTCAAGGCTAAGATGCGTGATGGGCAGTTAGTCCAAGATCATTGTCTGATGATGATCAAGGACTTGGAAGAGCTTGAGAAGCTCGGAGTGAGGCTGGACTTGGATTTGCAGAATGATATAATTCTACAATCTTTGACTGATGCGTATGGGTAGTTCATCATGAACTACCATATGCATAAACTTCAAAATTTCTTGACCGAACTTATGAACATGCTGGTTACCACTGAGCTTTCCATGAAAGATTCTAAAGGCTCAGTGCTTGCTATAGAATGGACTTCTTCCAAGAGAAAGTCTTTTGGAAAGAAGAAGAAGTCTATGAAAAAGAAGAAGGTAGAAGGAGGAAAGAAGAAAAAGGTAGAGTTGAAAAAGAAAGCCACTAACGAAGGAAAGTATTTCCATTGCAATAATGACAGCCACTGAAAGTGTAACTATCCTACATACCTGGCCACCCTAAAGAAGAAGGAGGCAAGTCCTTCTGGAGGTATGCTCGTTATTGAGTCTAACCTTACGATTTCTTCTGCATCCTATTGGGTGCTTGACTTTGGTTCTAGTGCTCATTTGTGCACTTCTATGTAGGATCTTGAGGATAGCAGGAGGCTGAGGGATGGTGAGATGATCTTGTGCATCAAAAATGGAGCAAGAGTTGCTACCATGGCTGTGGGAACATACCCTCTTCGACTACCATCTGGTTTAGACTTAATATTAAAAGACTGTTATTATGTACCTACAGCAAGCAAAAATTTGATTTCTGTTTCTTATCTTGTATTAGAAGGCTATGTAATTAGTTTTCTTAAAGGATAATTGTACTATTCTTTGTGAAAGAAATAAAATTGCAAGTGGTTTCCTTATTAATGGTCTTTATCAGTTACATGTTGATGTATCTATTTTTTAATTTCGAGCAAAATGTGAATGCCATAAAATCAAAATGACCTAGGGATAGTCCAAATAATAGATATCTATCGCACCTAAGATTAGGTCATATAGCAGAAGATAGGGTTAACAAATTGGAGAAAATCGAGCTATTGAGTTCGTTGACTTCCAAGTCATATCCAATTTGTGAATCCTGTCTTCATGGCAAAATAACTAAACTTCCTTTTATAGGTCATGGGGAAAGGGCCACGGACCTTCTTGCCCTAGTACATACAGATGTGTGTGGCCCATTTAATGTGTCGGCTAGAGGCAACCTTGTCTACTTCATAATCTTTATCGATGATTCATCTAGGTATGGGTATGTGTATCTTATGAGACACAAGTCTGAAGCTTTTGAAAAGTTTAAAGAATTCAGACACGAAGTAGAAAACCAAACTGAAAAATCCATTAAGATTCTTCGATCAGATCGAGGAGGTGAATACCTTAGTCAGAAATTCCTGGACTATCTCAAGAAAAATGGCATAATCTCTCAATGGACTCCACCAGGAACACCCCAACTTAATAGGGTTTCAGAATGGAGGAATCGGATCTTATTAGATATGGTTCGATCCATGATGAGCTTCACAGACCTCTCTGATTTTCTTTGAGGATACTGTTTGTCAACTACAATATACTTACTGAATAGGATTCCTTCTAAAACCGTTCCTACCACAACGTATGAGATATGGCATGGTAAGAAACCAAGTCTGAGTCATCTTAGAATCTGGGGTTGTCTGGCTCATGTCAAAAGACAACAAGCAGACAAGTCAGGCTTTAGGTCCTTCAGAGCTCGATTCATAGGATATCCTAAAGAGTCATTAGGATATTATTTCTATATTTCAGAAGATCACAATGTGATTGTGAGTCGACATGCCATCTTTTTTGAAAAATAGTTTATTCAAGATAGTGGCATTGAAAAGCAGATCAAGCTCGATGAGAAAGTCTCACAAGAGCAACAGGCTAAGGACCAAATGGAACCAAACTAGGTTAAGCCAATCCATACACTACCTACTCCACCTCGTAGATCGGAAAGGATTTTTCGTCCCCCTGAGAGGTACATAGGTACTATTTCAGAGGATGTTGAGAAAATGTTCCTCATAGGTAATGGGGTTCATAGTGATGATCCCAAAATCTATAACGAGGCGATATCAGATATTGACTCTAAGAAATGGTTAGAGGCAATGAAGTCAAAAATTGACTCGATGCACTCAAACCAAGTCTGGACCTTGGTAGATCCACCGGAAGGCATAGTACCTGTTGGATGTAAATGGATCTACAAGAGAAAGATTGGTGCAGATGGAAATGTGGAGACATTCAAGGCTACATTAGTGGCAAAAGGTTATAGTCAACATGAAGGCATTGACTATCAGGATACCTTTTCACCAGTAGCTATGCTAAAATCCATCCACACATTGCTTGTTGTTGCAACCTATTTCGATTATGAAATATGGCAAATGGACGTGAAAATGGCATTCTTAAATGGATATCTTGAGGAAGATATCTATATGGAACAGTCCTTAGGTTTCACATCCAGTGATAGTGATCACAAAGTATGCAAGTTGCAAAGGTCCATATATGGACTTAAGCAAGTATCTCAGAGCTGGAATACTCATTTTAATGATGTAATCAAAATGTTTGGTTTCATCAAAAATAAGGAGGAGCCATGTATCTTGAAAAAAGTTAGTGGGAGTGCTGTTGTCTTTCTTGTATTGTATGTGGATGATATCCTCCTTATAGGGAATGATGTTCTCATGTTGACCATAGTTAAAATATGGTTATCTAAAGAATTCTCCATAAAAGACCTAGGAGAAGCATCCTTTATTTTAGGAATCAAGGTCTATAGAGATGGACCCAATAGGATGCTAGGACTTTCACAGAAGAAGTACATAGAGGAAATGCTAAAGAGGTTTAGTACGGAAAAATCTAAGAGAGGTTTAGTACCTTTTAGGCATGGCATTCACCTTTCCAAGAAGATGTGCCCTAGCACACCTGAGGAAATAGAAAGCATGAGCAAGATCCCTTATGCTTCAGCAATAGGGAGCCTCATGTCTGTCATGTTATGTACACAACCTGATATAGCCTATGCTGTGAGTGTCACGAGCAGATATCAATCGAATCCAGATGAAGAATACTGGATTTCTATGAAATGTATCCTTAAGTACTTGAGAAGAACTAAGGATATGTTGTTGGTCTTTAGTAGTGGAGAACTCCAAGTCCAGGGGTATACAAACTCAAACTTTATGTCTGATGTAGATGATCGAAAGTTGACATCTGAAAGTCTATTTTTGTGCAATGGTGGAGCTGTCAGTTAGAAAAGTTTCAAGCAGACAGTGATAGCAGATTCCATCATGGAAGCAAAATACATCGCTGCATTAGAAGCTGCAAACGAGGCATTCTAGTCCAAAAAGTTTGCCACAGAGATCAGAGTGATGCCATTCCTCTATACTACGACAACAATGGTGCCATAGCTCTTGCTAAGGAGCCAACGTCTCACCAGAAATCCAAGCACATCGAGCGGTGATACCACCTCATCCGTGATTACCTCAAGAAGAATTACATCGACATCAAGAGAGTCGACTCCATAGATAATGCGGCGGACCCGCTTTCAAAGCCATTGGACCAGCAGAAGATTGAAGCCCACCTTGAGAAGATGGGACTTAGATTTGTAGCCAATTAGCTTTAGGTCAAGTGGGAGTTTGTTAGATATGTGTGCCCTAGAAGCCAGAATTGGCTGACACTTATAATACACTTCTAAGGACAAAATTATAATTTTGACTATAAATAATAAAATGGGTTATTTTCTATCACATATGTGTATTTAGTGTCTGTGATACATCCCTTGAGTTAATGGTAATGATAATTCTTATTTTCAAGATTTGAAAATTTAAGACAAGAATTTTTATTATTAACTCATAAAATGCTCTTGACCGTAAGATCGTCATGAGGATGGTGATTAATCCAAAAGATTAGTGTACAATCATTTCTTTATACTAGTTGAGTCTTAAGTCTATGGTGTAGAGATACTGGAGTGAGAGTATAGATACTCGTTAGAGTATGAGGGCACTGAGTGTGACCACCTCGAGTAGTCATAAGGAAGTCTACCATATCGTCGATGACTGACTCGATGCTGCAGTGGTGCGTCTGGTTCTTTGATCTGAGGTGCATCGGTAGTTCACCTTAAGGGTGTTATAGTTTGACTACACCATGACTCGATCTCCTAACCATTCGAAATCCTAAGGTGTATGTTGGGTATAGCATGTTCATTATAGGAATTGGATTGCACCAAGATAGAATCTATTTACCTCGGTGGATGAGGAGCGGCCCTATGATAATCATGAGATTCAAGTCCATAAGCCCATGGCAATGGTAGAATATGAAATAATAGAAAGAGTTTCTATTAAGATTTTTACATTGGACTTGAATCGAATGATCAAATCATATGATAGAAATTAGCGTTTGATGAGTTCAGCTTAACCCTAATCTGATCAGGTCTCAAGATAGAAGAACTTAATCACACAAGTAGCTGCACTAAGAGATTCATTTTCAGTTTTGATGGGTTGCCACCATATACTGCTAGGTGTCACTAGTGGATTTTGGGAGCAACTAGAATGATTTAGATGATCGATCATTCTATGTTGTCTGAATCAGAAGAGTTCTGATTCATCGAAAGAAGTTTCGATGATGTCGATGATTGAGATCATGACATATCCCATTACCATATAGAATTGAACCTAACTAGGTCACACAAACTAGGGTTTGGATCTGGATATCATTAATTGGACTAACCCAGTTCAGTTGATTTGAATAAGATTCAATTAGGTTCAAGAAAATCATGCTAGCACACGATTGAGCCTAACATTCTTCTTTTTCTTATCATTAAA
Source organism: Cocos nucifera (assembly GCA_006176705.1). Taxonomy (NCBI): domain Eukaryota; kingdom Viridiplantae; phylum Streptophyta; class Magnoliopsida; order Arecales; family Arecaceae; genus Cocos; species Cocos nucifera. The sequence goes on from QRFJ01007481.1 coordinate 44,345, forward strand.
AATTATCTCGACTGAGCCAAATGAATTTGTGCTCACTCAAGTACCTTTACTTGGTCTGACTGAGGCTTGTCCAAGTCAGAATAAGATTATCTTAATTTATGAGATAAATTTAAGACAACACCTATCATTTTCTATCACCTGCTAATTCTTATACTTTGACTTGGTCAAACGTTGACCTTTGACCCTTGGACATCTGCCTATGTGTCATGCACTTATTGAAGAGCAGATAGGGGCATGTCCCCTCTCTAGAAACTAGAAAGAAAGGGGATGCATGCCTAGGATGGCGTGCGCTCATGGATAGGGATGCTGGAGTCCCATACGTATGGAACTCCACGTTGCTTCTTGGATTCAAACTAGGTGACCCTCACCTATAGATTTTGACCAGTCTTAGGCGCCACCTTAGGATGAATCTGTGGATCTCTCATCTGATTGGATCAGGTGATGTCATTCCATCAATCAGATTTAGATCTGATTGAATGAAGCAACGTGATTCATCGAGGTGATGCAGCACTGCATGGCGCAGCAAAGTCTATAAATAGATTCTATCTGCGCCTATTTTTAAAAGGAGTTCCTCTTAGCCCACACCCTAAGGCTATCCCTCTCCCTTCTCCATGCCACCATCTGGCCCTCTCTCTCCTCTCCACACCCAATAAAGTTCGGTCTTCAGATTAGTGCGAGTCAGGCAAAAAAAGGCTGACGAAAAAGGAAGAAGGCAGCACTATTGTAGAGACGATGGGTGACCTTCAGAAGAAGTTTTGAAGATCCTCCAAATCAGATCCAGATCTAATTTTTGAAAAAAAAAAAGGAGAAGATCTCTAGATCCAACCTGAGTGGATATCGAAAGAGGCCAGGCACTTGTGTGGCTAGATCCAGAACCTCAGAGCTTCGGTAGGATCATCAACAGGTAATCAGATTACCCAGAATCAAGGTAAAATTAATTTAGAATTAATTTAGTTTTATTTTTTTAATTATCAAATTATAAATTAGATCTGAAAAGTGTCAGATTTGATTAGGATGTAAGAGGAAATTTTTGAAATATGCCTCTCGATCCAATCAGATCTGAACAAACCTAGTCCGAAAAATCTAGATTTCCCTTCAGCCTCCCCATGCCCACTCTCTCTTTATTTTTAGCAAGAAATATCTTCTCCCTAGTCTTCATGCATGCCCACTCCTCTCCTCTCTTTCTCATATGGAAATTAGTTATGGACCGGATCAAAAGCAGGAAGTTTGAATTTGATTTGAATTATCTTTGAATAGAGTTTTAGGAAACTAAAACTCTTCCCATTCATGCCACCCTCCTCTTCCTATTTTCTCTCTATTTTATTTGGTAGAAAATAAGAAGTTTTGCACAACAAATGTAGGTAGTCCATGCCTAAAACAAAGTAGGGGGTGCCCATGTGTTGGGTGCCCCAACAACTTGCCATATTGGTTCTTTCCTAGTGTAAGAATTTGACCCAACAAAGACTGCTCTATAACTCATTATATAGGATGAATTTTGGACTAATTTTTGGACATATTCTAGAACCTGAAGAGTACTTTTAGGTGTTAGAATACTAATGTGAGAGACCTCTTGGGCATGGGGTTTTCATTGATTCTAATCTAGGTGTCTAGGTGAGAGAATAGAGAAGAAGAAGAGGGTCTTCTTCTAGGGTTGCTTTGCTCTTCTCTTCTCTTCCTTCTTTTAGGGATTATTTGAGAGTGTCTCAGATCTAAAATCTCTTCTCTTTCTTTTGTTCTTTGGAGGAGTCTAAATCTAGAAGAAGAAAGCATCAGATTGATTATTGAAGAAGGATTAGCATAGTACTAGCATACTGTGTTGATTTTCTGTGTAGGACTTTTGATGGAGTTCGTAGGCTTGTGTGGACATTCTTTATAGGCCAAACATGTGTGTGGCTCAGAGCATCATTCTCAAGCCTAGTTCAGTAAGTTAGAATGTCCAACTTGCATAAGTAATATAGTTCTAATCTATTATTACATAACTACATTAGATGTAGTGTAGATATATGTTGATATGATCAACATGTTCTTCTTCTTTATATTTTAATTTTTGGTTTAATCTCATACTATAATCATATAATAGAATCTTAGATCTAGATATTTTCTACTTTTTATAAATAAATTTTGATTTATTTTAGTCTTTCATTGCCAGATCCTGAAAAAATTTCAAAATCTAGCCCTGAAATCCTAGATCTGATTCCAACAATTGGTATCAAAGTAAGGTTGTTTATTATATGATTATATTTATATATTTAGATTATTTTTTAGATTATATATAGTTTATAATCTGATTATTAAATCTAAAATTAAAAATTCTGATCATATGAACTAATTATAAGGTTATCCTGTTGTAAGATTTATCCCTTACAGTGGAGAGGTTGTCCTAGTTCGTGTAGATCTATTTTCTATTATAAATTTATTAGATATGATCTATTCTTATTTATAATTTATTAGATTTAAAAAAATTTTAGATCTAAAAATAAAAATTTTAAATTGCATGGACTGATTATAAGATTGTCCTATTGTACGGTTTATCCTTTATAGTGGAAAGATTGTCCTAGTACGTGTTGATCTAGATCATTGATTATAAAATTTTAGATTAAATTTAAAAAATTTTATGATCTAATTTAAAATATTTTAATCTAATTTTAGTCATTATAAATGTGTTAGAGTTGATCAAAGATAATTTATGATTAATTAAAGTTAAAATTATTTTAATTACATGAATCTATTTAGATTAGATCTAAAGTAGTTTTATGATTATTTTATTTGTATATTTATTATGAATCAAACATGCCACTTGATTGGTAGAATTATGTTGTAAAAATATTTTATAAAAATAAAAATTATTTTTGAAAAGCCAAACCCCAACCCTCTGTCCAAAACTTAATTAAAAATTAAGAAGTTGTTTGATTAGGACCTAGGATTATGAATTGAAGATCATAAGATACAAATCATAGCACATTGTGTTAAATAGATTAGTCGAGATTAGATCCATTAATTGGGTTAGACCTAGGATTAGATTAAAGAATGAACTTAATTAGAGAATTGACTAAATCTAATCAATTGTTGTCTTAGATTAAGTCAAGGATTCTCTAGATCAATTACAATAGCTGTAGTTGATCAAGTCAATGTCTTTAATGAGACCTAAGATAGAATTGACTCTTAGCTACATGGTCTAACATGAACTGTTAGGTTGATCTAATCAAGACTAATTAAACTAGTTGGTGTCTAAGGTAAATCAAATCGATGGTCTTTAATTCACAGCCAACTTACTTGGCTATTTTTGATGGTGTCTAAGGCAAGCCTTGGTGGACCCTATTAGATGTGTGCCCAAGAAGCTAGATTGGTTGTCATTTGTAATACACTTCTAAGGATATTTTTTTAATTTTGACTATAAATTAATAAATGAATTATCTTCTATCATAGAGTGTATTTAAAAGTATCTATGATACATTCTTTGACTTAATGGTAATGACAATTCATATTTTTAAGAGTTGAAAATTTAAGACATGAATTTTCATAATTAACTCATAAACTACTCCCGACCGTAGGATCATCACGAGGATGGTGATCGATCCGAAAGATTAGTATACGATCGCTTTCTTAGGATAGACGTGTCTTGAGTCTATGGTATGAAAATATCGGAGTGAGAGTATAGGTACTTATTAGAAAATGAGGGCACTAAGCGTGACCACCTCGTGTAGTCAGAAGAAAATCTACCTTCTCATCGATGACTGACTTGATGCTATAGTGGTGTGTCCGATTCTTTGATATGAGGTGCATCAGCAGTTCATCTTGAAGGTGTTATAGTTTGACTACACCATTACTCAATCTCCTAGCCATTCAGAACTCTGAGGTGTATGTTGGCTATAGCATGTTCATTGTAGGAATTAGATTGCACAAATAGGAGATCTATCTATCTCGGTAGATGGGGAGTAGCCCTATGATAATTATGAGATTGAGTTCATAAGCCCATGGCCATGGTAAAGTAAAGATGATAGAAAGAGTTTCTATTAAGGTTTCACATTGGACTCGAATCGAATGATTTATTCATATAACGGATATTGGGTTTGACGAGTTCACCTTAACCCTAATCCTATCGGGGCTCAAGATAGAAGAACCCAATCACATAGATAACTATACCGAGAGGTTCACTTTTAGTTCTGATGGATTGCCACCATATACTACTAGATATCACTGATGGATTTTGAAAGCTATTAGGATGATTTTGATGATCAATCATTCTAATTATATGAATCAGAAAAGTTCAAGTCCATCGAAAGGTATTTCGATGATGTCGATGATAGAGATTGCGATATATCTCATTACCATACAGAATTGAATCTAACTGAGTCACACAAATAAGGCATTGGGTTTGGATGTCATCAACTGAGCTAAGCTAGTTTGATTGATTTGGATTAGATCCAATCAGGTTCAAGATAATCGTGCTAGCACATGATTGAGCCTGACTTTCTTCTTCTAAAATCTTTCTGATTCATCGCAATTGAGTCAAATTTGATTTGACTCATTCTTATATTTTGAATGAATTTATTTTTCATCTAACTAGAATAAGTTTAGGTTAGATTAATTATAGAAATTAAATCCATTCATAGTCAAATTGGACTTGGGTCAAAAGTTGACCTATTTGAGAGAATTGAGGGTCACCTAATCAGATTATTTTAGAAAATTTTTAGAAATTATTTTAATCTATTTTTTGGATATGTGATAGAGCATGAGTTATTCATTGGGTGTACCAAATTTCATTATTTTTGGAGGTGTCTAGACTAAGTTATGATAGAGTTTGATTTGGATCAAACTCTTGAGGGAAGAGTCCTAGGCACAGTGGACTCTTCCTTATCTACTCATGTCAATATCTTTTTGAATCATTTTTGACAAAAAAAATAGATGAGATCTGGTGGCTTTTCATGGAAAATAATTTGTAGAGTCCTAATGATAAAATAAATGAGTTATTTTGGTCAAAAGGGACTCTAAGTAGGTGTTGGACATAAAAGCCTTTCTCACGTCAAAGTGCATTCAATGGAAGAAATAATTTTTCACATCCAAAGTCTACCATCCCTAATATCTCACACCCCATCTATCCTCTCTCTTCTTCTCTTCTACAAGCCTAAAAAGTTAGGCATAAATCTGAGAAGAAGGTCCAAGATTTTTGGCATAATATTCAGGATCTATACGACGGTGTTCGTGTGACGGATGGGCTGCCTTTAGAAATAGTTTTGAAGATTCTTCAGATCAGATCTAAATCTATTTTTTAGAGAAAAGGTTTATGAGGAGAAGATATTCAGATTCTACCCTAGTGGATACTAATAGAGGTCAGGCGCATGCATGGCTCCTTCTAGAATCTCAAGAATTAACAGGATCATTGCAGGATAATTAGATTATCCAATCAGATACTTTAAATTAAATCTAATTTAATTTTAATTTTTTAATTTTTAATATCAGATCACCATGATTAGATCTAGAAACTCTTAGATCTTATTGGATCATTTAGAAATTTTTAGAAAAATTTTTCTCAGATCTGCATGTTCCTACGATAGAAAATAGTATTTTTTTCTTTCAATTGGTATCAGAGCTACGTTAGCAGTTCTTCAGATCTATCTTAGATATAATTTTATTTTTATTTATGATCTGATATTAAAAGATTTATGATGTCACATCAGATGTGATTAGATCTAAAATTAAAAAATAAAAATTAAATAATTTAGATCTAATATGTATGAGATGCATGACCAGACTAGGTATAGAATAGTTCTATGTGTAGTCAGTATGATCATATATTTAATTTTATTAAATATAATTTTAGATCTATTAAATTTTTATTTTTTTAATATTATAATTATGTAATCAGATCTAAAAAATAAAAAATAAAGTTTTTAATTTTTGATTTATTCATATGAGATATGAAAGATGCATGCTTATACTAGTCATAGAATAGTTCTATAAGATGTCTAGAATAGTTTTAATTTTGATCTGATCAAATTTAAAATTTTATTTTTTAGATTTAATATATGATATTTTAGATCTGAAAGTATGCATATTGATGATACATGAGATGTATGCAAGACATGTATTAGTTAGATACTTTTATATGTGATATATGATCTTACTAGTTTTGTAGTAAAAATTATATTTCTGATTAAGAAGTTCCCCATGGTCATCTGATCATAAGAACAAAGTAGGGTTTAAAGGCCCTCTCCTCTCATTTGATGGGGTGAACTTATGGCATGTAGGGTTGCTGCGCATTCATCCTTAATCAAAAGTTAAAATTTATTTTTTTATAAAATTCTAGATCCTGAAATCCTAGAATTTTTATTACATATTTTGTTCATGAATCCAAAACTTAATTAAGAATTAAGATTATAAAATTAATTAAATCTAAAATTATAAATTTTTAGATCTAAGACATATTCATAAAATTGGGTTTGGGCTTAGGTAGCTTAATTAGGTCTAGCGGTTAATCAAACCAAATCAAGAGTTGGTTAGGTGGGACCAAAGAAAGCTTAGATTTGACCAGCCTAATAGGATTAAGTATGGGTCAAGATCAAATCACATTGACATGTGAGTCGATCAAATCAAGATCTAATTTGGCTATGTGGTTCGAGCCTGGATTGTAGACTAATCCAATTGGTTCTGATTCAACAATTTGGTATCTAAGCTAAGTTTAGTAGATACGACCAACTAATTTTTAATTATGAGCTACTTGATCGGAATGCATTCTTGTCGAGTTAATGGCATATCCCTTCCACCGATCTCACTTACCTGGCCATTTGTGTCGATCCAGTTTTGATTTGAGGTGGCTAATAATTCGAGCCAATCCATGCCACTAGGTTAGTCATAAATGTTATAACTAAGTCAAGTCAAGTTTAAAGAGACCTAAATTAAATCTTCTTAAGAAAATATTAAGTCTAAGATCTTCCACCATTGTAGATGTGCAGGCCCTTTTTGGGGTTGATTATTCTCAGCTGGATACAGTGGTTCAGTTGCACCGAGAAGATGCAACCATGTCTATTGGTATTAGCTGCTACAGATTGGAGGATGGATTGGGCTCAATATTTTAGATACGGTGAGGGACCCAATTAGAAATCCAATCGATGCAAATAGTGGGTCTGACTTAACTAAGAAGTGGATCAATAATTTGAATACGATGAGATTCATGAATTAAAGATCAAGTTAAGATGCATCATGATTAGAGAATCATTGAACAAGAGTTGTCCACTCATCGGTTGACCTATCACCAATAACTATTAGGTGAGGTGGTGAGTCAATTGGTGGGATTGCACCATCCACTAGAAATCTATAATCATGAAGATTTTCACCTCTCTACCAAGGGAGTGTAGGGATCCGAGTAAATAGTGAAAGCTTAATTTATTTAAAAATAAAATTTTTAAATAAATTATTTAAATCTAATTATAAAATCTAATTAGAAACTTTGACTCTCTGCAGAAAAATGTTTGCGTCCAACCCACTAGCCCATATCCTAGACACCTATAGACTGACCAGACCCAACTAAAAGGATTCGCTCTAGAACTTTAAAATTATTTTGGATTTTGAGAAGTTGACTCATATGTTGGAATAGGATCCTCCCACCTTATTTATCCATCCATCCGCTGATTAGAGAGCATCTCTCGAGAAGTAGACAAATGAAGAACAAAGCTAGGTATTAAATATTGGGCTCGATGTCTGATGAGCTCCAATGCCAACATGAAGACATTAAGACTAGCCAATAAATGTTCGCTCACCTGTAAGAGTTATTTGGTGAATAGAGTCGTGCAGCCAAATATCAAGTCACTAAAAAACTTTTTAAGGCTCAAATGTGTGATGGGCAGTTAGCCTAAGATCATTGTCTGATGATGATCAAAGACTTAGAAGAGCTTGAGAAGCTCGGTGTCAAGTTAGATCAGGATCTATAGACTGACATAATTCTGCAATCCTTGATTGATGCATACAGGTAGTTTATCATGAACTACCATATGCATAAACTTCATAATACCTTAGTCGAGCTCATGAATATGTTGGTTACTACTAAGCTTTCAATAAAAAGTTCTAAAGGCTCAATACTTGCTGTGGAGCAGATTTTTTCTAAGAGAAAATCTTTTGAAAAGAAGAAGAAGTCTGTGAAGAAGTAGAAGGTGAATGGTGGAAAGAAAAAGAAGGTAGAGCTGAAGAAAAAGACTGCTGATAAAGGAAAATATTTTCATTGCAATATTGACGGTCATTGGAAGCAAAACTGCCCTCTTTACCTTGCCAGCCTAAAGAATAAGAAGGTGGCAGGTCCTTCTGGAGGTATGCTTGTTATAGAATCTAATCTTACGATTTTTTCTGCATCCAGTTGGATGCTTAACTTTGGTTTTAGTGCTCACTTGTGCACTTCTATGCAGGATCTTAAGAATAGTAGGAGGCTGAGGGATGGTGAAATGATCCTAAGCATAAAAAATGGAGCAAGAGTTGCTACTGTGGTTATCGTGAAAATCTATCCTCTGTGATTACCGTCAGGATCAAACTTAGTACTGAGGGACTATTTTTATGTGCCTGCAGCAAGTATGAAAATCTATCCTCTGTGATTACCATCAGGATCAAACTTAGTACTGAGGGACTATTTTTATGTGCCTACAGCAAGTATGAATTTGATTTTTATTTCATGTTTAGCATAGGAAGGCTATGTAATTAGTTTTCTTAAGGACCATTATAATATTCTTTATGAAAGAAATAAAATTGCAAGTGATTTTCTTTTAAATGATCTCTATCAGTTATATATTGATGTTTCTATTTTTAATATCAAGCGAAACATGAATGCCATAGGATCAAAGCAACCTAGTGAAGGGAAATCCTGATTTCCCGGTCCAGGTTCGTTCAGATCTGATTAGATCAAGAGATATATTTCAAAAATTTTCTCTTGATCTTAATCAGATCTTGATATGTTTCAGATCTGATTCTTATTATTTTAATAAATAAAATAAAACAAGATAAATTAAATCAAATTCAATTTACCTGATTTGGGTAATCCTATTACCCTGTAGATGATCCTAATTGCAGCGGAAGGTTCTGGATCTTAGCCACGCAAGCGCCTGGCCTCTACCGGTATCCACTCAGGTTGGATCTGGAGATCCTCTTCTTCTCTATCACACCTCCAAAAACTAGATCTGGATCTGATCTGGAGGATCTTCAAAACTCTTTTGAAGATCTGCAGTCGTCCTTTTGCAGCAGCGCAGCCTTCTTGCTTTTGATCGCCTTTCCTTGATCTGAATCGCACCAACCAAGGTCCAAAACACCTTTTGGACGTGGAGAGCAAGGGGAGAAGAGACTATGGCATGGAGAAGGAGGGGAGAGGCAGCCTTGGGGCATGGGAAATCTCATTTCAATCTTAGGATTAGGGTTGGGCGCAGGGTCTTATTTATAGACCTCTTGTGATCCAACTCCTCTTCCTCTCAACCAATCACAACCCTTTGTGAAATCAGATCTAAATCTGATTGGTTGGAATAGAGACCCCTGGATTCCTCCTTAGAGGGCGCCTAAGACCAGTCAAACTGGATTCTTAGTAGAACTCTGATTGGAATCCAAAAGGGAGGTGGAGTCCTTGTCCAACAAGGACTCCTAGGCGCCTCCTACTTGGGCTCACGCCACCCTTGGCGTGCGCCCTTCTCCTTGCCAGGTTCTGGCAGGGGGACAGGCCCCCACCAGCTCTCCAATAGGTGCATGACATGTGGTCAAAAGTCAAAGGGTCAATGGTCAACGTTTGACCAGTCAAAGGTAGACTTTTGACCAAAGTCAAAGAACAAGAAATGGCAGGTGACCAAAAATGGCAGGTAATGTCTTACAAATAAGACAACCTTTTCTGACTTGGACAACCTCCAGTCAGACCATATGAAGGCCTCTGATTGAGCACAAACTCCTTTGGCTCAGTCAGGACAACTTATTTATGATAGTAAAAGAAGAACGTTAGGTTCAATCGAGTGCTAGCACGATTTCCTTGAACCTAATTGAATCTCATTCAGATCAATTGAACTAGATCAGTTCAATTGATGATCACCAGATTCAAACCCTTGTTTGTGTGACCCAGTTAGGTTCAGTTCTGTATGGTAATGGGATATGTCATGATCTCTATCATCGACATCATCGAAACTCCTTTCGATGGATCAGAACTCTTCTGATTCGAACAGCTAGAATGATCGATCATCTAAATCATTCTAATTGCTCCCAAAATCCACCAGTGACACCTAGCAGTATATGGTGGCAACCCATCAGAGCTGAATGCGAACCTCTTGGTGCAGCTACCTGTGTGATTAAGTTCTTCTATCTTGAGCCCCGATCAGATTAGGGTTAAGGTGAACTCGTCAAACCCTAGTCTCTGTCATATGATGTAATCATTCGATTCGAGTCCAATGTGAAAATCTAAATAGAAACTCTTTCTATTATTTCACTCTGCCATGGCCATGGGCTTCTGGACTTGATTCTCATGATCATCATAGGGCTGCTCCTCTACCACCGAGGTAGATAGATTCCATCTTGATGCAATCCAGTTCCTACAATGAACATGCTATAGCCAACATACACCTCAGGGTTCCATATGGCTAGGAGACCGAGTAATGGTGTAGTCAAACTATAACACCCTCAAGGTGAACTGCCGATGCATCCTCAGGTCAAAGAACCAGACACACTACTGCAGCATCGAGTCAGTCATTGACGAGAAGGTAGACTCCCTAATGACTACTCGAGGTGGTCACGCTCAGTGCCCTCGTTCTCTAACGAGTACCTGTACTCTCGCTCCGGTGTCTCCACACCGTAGACTCAAGACTCATCTACTAAAGAGAAGCGATTGTACACCAACCTTCCGGATCAATCACCATCCTCGTGATGATCCTATGGTCGGGAGCATTTTATGAGTTAATAATGATTATTCATGTCTTAAATTTTCAACTCTTGAAAATATGAATTATCATTACCATTAACTCAAAGGATGTATCACAGACACTAAATACACATATGTGATAGAAAATAACCCATTTTATTGATTATAGTCAAAATTATAATTTTGCCCCTAGAAGTGTATTACAAGTGTCAGCCAATTCTGGCTTCTAGGGCACATATATCTAACAATCTCCCACTTGTCCTAAAGCCAATTGGCTACAAGTCTAAGTCCCATCTTCTCAAGGTGGGCTTCGATCTTCTGCTGGCCCAACGGCTTTGTAAGTGGGTCTGCCACATTATCTGTGGAGTTGACTCTCTTGACCTCAACGTAACCTTTCTCAAGGTAATCGCGGATGAGATGGTATCGCCGCTCAATGTGCTTGGATTCTGGTGAGACCTCGGCTCCTTAGCAAGGGCTATGGCGCCATTGTTGTCGCAGTAAAGAGGAATGGCATCTGATGGCATTACTCCAATTTCTGCAGCAAACTTCTTGTACCAGAATGCTTCCTTTGCAGCCTCTGATGCAGCTATATATTCTGCTTCCATGGTGGAATCTGCTATCACAGTTTGCTTGGAACTCTTCCAGCTGACAGCTCCACCATTGCACACAAACAGACTTCCAGATGTCGACTTTCGATCATCTATATCGGACATGAAGTCCGAGTCTGTGTATCCCTGGAACTTGGAGTTCTCCATTACCAAAGACCAACATCATATCCTTAGTTCTTCTCAAGTACTTAAGGATACATTTCACAGAAGTCCAGTGTTCTTCACCTGGATTTGACTGATATCTGCTTGTGACACTCACAGCATGGGCTATATCAGGTCGTGTACATAGCATGGCATACATGAGGCTCCCTATTGCAGAAGCATAAGGGATCTTGCTCATGCGTTCTATTTCCTCAGGTGTGCTGGGGCACATCTTCTTGGAAAGATGAATACCATGTCTGAAGGGTATTAATCCCCTCTTAGAGTTTTCCATACTAAACCTCTTTAGTACTTCCTCTATGTACATCTTCTGTGAAAGTCCTAGCATCCTATTCGGTCTATCCCTATAGACCTTAATTCCTAGAATAAAGGATGCTTCACCTAGGTCTTTCATGGAGAATTCCTTAGACAACCACATCTTGACTGATGTCAACATGGGAATATCATTCCCAATAAGGAGGATGTCATCCACGTACAATACGAGGAAGACAACAGCGCTCCCACTGACCCTTTTGAAAACACATGGTTCCTCTTCATTTTTGATGAAACCAAACTTTTTGATCACATCATTGAAACGAGTGTTCCAGCTCCGAGATGCTTGCTTAAGTCCATATATGGACCTTTGCAGCTTGCAAACCTTGTGATCAGTATCACTGGATGTGAAACCTAGCGGCTGTTCCATATAGATATCTTCCTCAAGATATCCATTTAAGGAATGCCGTTTTCACGTCCATTTGCCATATTTCATAATCGAAAATAGGCTGCAACAGCAAGCAATGTGCGGATGGATTTTAGCATAGCTACTGGGGAAAAGGTATCCTGATAGTCAATGCCTTCACGTTGACTATAACCTTTTGCCACTAGTCTAGCCTTGAATGTCTCCACATTCCCATCTGCACCAATCTTTCTCTTGAAGATCCATTTACACCCAATAGGTACTATACCTTCTGGTGGATCTACCAAGGTCCAGACTTGGTTTGAGTGCATCGAGTCAATTTCTGACTTCATTGCCTCAAGCCATTTCTCGGAGTCGATATCTGATATCGCCTCGTTGTAGGTTTTGGGATCATCACCATGAGCACCATTACCTATGAGGAACATTTCCTCTACGTCCTCTGAAATAATACCTAAGTATCTTTCAGGGGGACGGGAAACTCTTTCCGATCTACGAGGTGGAGGAGGTAGTGTTCTTATTGGCTCAACCTGATTTGGTTCCACTTGGTCCTTAGCTCGTTCTGCTTGTGAGACTTTCTCATCAAGCTTAATCTGCTTTCCAATGCCACTATCTTGAATAAACTATTTTTCAAGAAATATGGCATGTCGACTCACAATCACATTGTGGTCTTCTGGAATGTAGAAATAGTATCCTAATGACTCTTTAGGATATCCTATGAATCGAGCTCTAAAGGACCTAAACTCTAACTTGTCCGCTTGTTGTCTTTTGACATGAAGCCGGACAACCCCAAATTCTGAGATGACTCAGACTTGGTTTCTTACCGTGCCATATCTCATACGGTGTGGTAGGAACGGTTTTAGAGGGAACCCTATTCAGTAAATAGATTGAAGTTAATAATGAATGTCCCCAAAGAAAATCAGGGAGGTCTGTGAAGCTCATCATGGATCGAACCATATCCAATAGAGTCCGATTTCTCCGTTCTGAAACCCCGTTGAGTTGAGGTGTTCCTGGTGGAGTCCATTGAGAGACTATGCCATTTTCCTTAAGATAGTCTAGGAATTCCCGGCTAAGGTATTCACCTCCTCGATCTGATCGAAGAACCTTAATGGGTTTTCCAGTTTGTTTTTCTACTTCATGTCTGAATTCTTTGAACTTTTCAAAAGCTTCAGACTTATGTCTCATAAGATACACATACCCATACCTAGACAGATCATCGGTAAAGGTAATGAAGTAGACAAAATTGCCTCTAGCCGGCACATCGAAATGGGCCGCACACATCAGTATGTACTAGGGCAAGGAGATCTGTGGCCCTCTCCCCATGTCCAACAAAAGGGAGTTTAGTCATTTTGCCTTGAAGACAAGATTCACAAGTTGGATATGACTCAAAAGTCAATGGACTCAATAGCCCATTTTTCTCCAATTTGTTAATCCTATCTTCTGCTATATGACCTAATCTCAGGTGCCATAGATATCTGTCGTTTGGACTATCCCTAGGTCGTTTGGCATTCACGTTTTGCTCGAATAATGAGCATACCTCCAGAAGGACCTTCCTTCTTGTTCTTCAGGGTGGCCAGGTAAGTAGGGCAGTTCCGCTTCCAATGGCCGTCGCTGTTGCAATGGAAACACTTTTCTTTGCCATCGGCCTTCTTCTTCGGTTCTGCCTTCTTCTTCTTTGATCCTTCTACCTTTTGCTTTTTCACAGACTTCTTTTTCTTTCCATAAGACTTTCTTTTGGAAGAAGTCCGTTCCATAGCAAGAACTGAGCCTTTAGAACCTTTCATAGAAAGCTCAGCGGTAACCAGCATATTCATCAACTCGGCCAAGGAATTTTGAAGTTTATGCATGTGGTAATTCATGATGAATTGCCCATATGCATCAGTCAAGGATTGCAGAATAATATCGTTCTGCAAATCCAAGTCCAACTTCACACCGAGCTTCTCAAGCTCTTCCATGTCCTTGATCATTGTCAGACAGTGATCTTGGACTGACTGCCCATCACGCATCTTAGCCTTAAAAAGTCGTTTTGTGACTTGATATTTGGCTGCGCGACTCTGTTCACCAAACATCTCCTGCAGGTGAGCCAACATTTGGCGAGCAGTCCCGATATCTTCATGTTGGCGCTGGAGCTCATCAGACATCGAGCCCAACATGTAGTATCTGGCCTTATTGTCTTCGTCAATCCATTTTTCCAGAGATGCTCTCTGTTCAGTGGATGGACGAGCTGGTAAGGTGGGAGGGTCCTGGTCCAAAACATGTGTTAACTTCTCTGAACCCAAAACAATTTTGTAGTTCCTGAGCCAATCTTTATAATTGGGTCCAGTCAGTCTATGTGTGTCTAGGATACGTGCCAGTGGGTTGGACGCAGACATTTTCCTGTAGAGAGTCAAAGATTCTAGTTAGATACTGTAATTTTGACTTGACCAATTTGTTTAGGGATTTTATTTTTAAACAAATTAGCTCCCACTATTTTCTCGGATCCCTACACTCCCTCTTGTAGAGATGCGAAAATCTCCGCGATTGATGATTTCTAGTGGGTGGTGCGGTCTCACCAACTGACTCATCACCTCACCTAACAGTTATTGGTGATGGGTTAGCCAATGAGTGAACAACTCTTGTTCAATGATTCTCTAATCATGGTGCACCCAAACTTGGTCTCTAATTCATGAATCTCACCGTATCCGGAAATATTGATCCACTCCTTAGTTAAGTCAGACCCACCATTTGCATAGACTGGGTTCCTAATTGGGTCTCTCACCGTATCCGGAAATATTGAGCCCAACTCATCCTCCAGCCCATAGCATCCAATGCCTAATAGACATGGTTGCGTCTTCCCGGTGCAACTGAGCCACTGTATCCAGCCGAGAACAATCAACCCCGGGAAGGGCCCGCACGTCTACAATGGTGGAAGACCTCGGACTTAATCTTTTCTTAGGGAGAATTGATTCAGGTCTCATTAAACTAGACTTGGCTTAGTCATAACAATTATGACTAACCTAGTGGCATGGGTCAGCTCGGATTATTGACCACCTCAGATCAGAACTGTGTCAACAGATATGGCCAGGTAAGTGAGACCGGTGGAAGGAATATGCCGTTAACTCGCACAAGAACGCATTCAGGTCGAGTAGCTTCCAATTAAAAACCAGTCGGTCGTCTGTGCCAAACTTACCTTAGACACCAAATTGTTGAGTCAGAACCAATTGGGTTAGCCTACAATCCAGACTCTAACCTCTGAGCCTAATTAGGTCTTGCTTGATCGTGACTCGATCTTGACCCAGACTTAATCCTATTAGGCTGGTCAATTTAAGCATTGTTGATCCCATCTAACCAACTCTTGATTCGGTTTGATCAACCGCTTAGACCTAATTGAGCTACCCAAGCCCGAACCCAGTATTATGAATATGTCTTAGATCTGAAATTCTCAATTTTAGACCTAATTAATATTCCATAAACTTAATTCTTAATTAAGTTGGGTTCATAAACAAAATATGCACAATAAATCCTAGGGTTTCAGGATCTAGGGTTTTGCAGAAAGTAAGTTTTGGGTTTCTGATTAAGGACGAACACGCAGCACCCCTACACGTCATAAGAACACCCCATCGAATGGGAAGAGAGGGCCTTTAAACCCTTCTTCGTTCTTATGACCGGACGGCCAAGAGGAACGCCTTAATCAGGAACATGTAAATCTACAAAACAGTTATAGATCTATATCATATATCTCATATACAAATTTAGATCTAATCAAGGCATATTTTGCATACATCTCATGTATCAATTCATGCATGTTTTCAGATCTAAATTATCACATAATAATCTAAAAAATTAGATTTAAATTGATCTAATCAAAATAAATTCTAATCTAGACAATTATGTAGAACTATTCTACAACTAGTCTAGTCATGCATCTATCATATCTCATATGATATTTAAAATTAAATAATTTTTATTTGCTGTTTATCAGATGTTATTATAACACTTATAATATCAGAAAAATAGTAAATAAGAAGATCTAAAATATGATTTAATCAGATTAAATCAAAGACATGCAAAACTATTCTATAGAACTATTCTATTCTAGAACTAGTCATGCATATCTTCATGTTCTTAGATCCAAATCATTTAATTTTAATTTTTTTGATTTCAGATCTGATCACATCTCATGTGACATCTGAAATCACTTTATTTTCTAATTAAAATAAAATTAAAATCAGATCTAAACAATTTAGAACCATGGCTCTGATACCAGTTGAAGGGAAATCCTGATTTCCCGGTCCAGGTTCGTCCAGATCTGATTAGATCAAGAGATATATTTCAAAAATTTTCTCTTGATCTCAATCAGATCTTGATATGTTTCAGATCTGATTCTTATTATTTTAATAAATAAAATAAAATAAGATAAATTAAATCAAATTTAATTTACCTGATTTGGGTAATCCTATTACCCTGTAGATGATCCTGATTGCAGCGGAAGGTTCTGGATCTTAGCCACGCAAGCGCCTGGCCTCTACCGGTATCCACTCGGGTTGGATCTGGAGATCCTCTTCTTCTCTATCACACCTCCAAAAATCAGATCTGGATCTGATCTGGAGGATCTTCAAAACTCTTTTGAAGATCTGCAGTCGTCCTTTTGCAGCAGCGCAGCCTTCTTGCTTTTGATCGCCTTTCCTTGATCTGAATCGCACCAAACTAAATCCAAAACACCTTTTGGACGTGGAGAGCAAGGGGAGAAGAGACTATGGCATGGAGAAGGAGGGGAGAGGCAGCCTTGGGGCGTGGGAAATCTCAATTTCAGATTAGGGTTGGGCGCAGGGTCTTATTTATAGACCTCTTGTGATCCAACTCCTCTTCCTCTCAACCAATCACAACCCTTTGTGAAATCAGATCTAAATCTGATTGGTTGGAATAGAGACCCCTGGATTCCTCCTTAGAGGGCGCCTAAGACCAGTCAAACTGGATTCTTAGTAGAACTCTGATTGGAATCCAAAAGGGAGGTGGAGTCCTTGTCCAACAAGGACTCCTAGGCGCCTCCTACTTGGGCTCACGCCACCCTTGGCGTGCGCCCTTCTCCTTGCCAGGTTCTGGCAGGGGGACAGGCCCCCACCAGCTCTCCAATAGGTGCATGACATGTGGTCAAAAGTCAAAGGGTGAATGGTCAACGTTTGACCAGTCAAAGGTAGACTTTTGACCAAAGTCAAAGAACAAGAAATGGCAGGTGACCAAAAATGGCAGGTAATGTCTTACAAATAAGACAACCTATTCTGACTTGGACAACCTCCAGTCAGACCATATGAAGGCCTCTGATTGAGCACAAACTCCTTTGGCTCAGTCAGGACAACTTATTTATGATAGTAAAAGAAGAACGTTAGGTTCAATCGAGTGCTAGCACGATTTCCTTGAACCTAATTGAATCTCATTCAGATCAATTGAACTAGATCAGTTCAATTGATGATCACCAGATTCAAACCCTTGTTTGTGTGACCCAGTTAGGTTCAGTTCTGTATGGTAATGGGATATGTCATGATCTCTATCATAGACATCATCGAAACTCCTTTCGATGGATCAGAACTCTTCTGATTCGAACAGCTAGAATGATCGATCATCTAAATCATTCTAATTGCTCCCAAAATCCACCAGTGACACCTAGCAGTATATGGTGGCAACCCATCAGAGCTGAATGCGAACCTCTTGGTGCAGCTACCTGTGTGATTAAGTTCTTCTATCTTGAGCCCCGATCAGATTAGGGTTAAGGTGAACTCGTCAAACCCTAGTCTCTGTCATATGATGTAATCATTCGATTCGAGTCCAATGTGAAAATCTAAATAGAAACTCTTTCTATTATTTCACTCTGCCATGGCCATGGGCTTCTGGACTTGATTCTCATGATCATCATAGGGCTACTCCTCTACCACCGAGGTAGATAGATCCCATCTTGATGCAATCCAGTTCCTACAATGAACATGCTATAGCCAACATACACCTCAGGGTTCCATATGGCTAGGAGACCGAGTAATGGTGTAGTCAAACTATAACACCCTCAAGGTGAACTGCCGATGCATCTCAGGTCAAAGAACCAGACACACTACTGCAGCATCGAGTCAGTCATTGACGAGAAGGTAGACTCCCTAATGACTACTCGAGGTGGTCACGCTCAGTGCCCTCGTTCTCTAACGAGTACCTGTACTCTCGCTCCGGTGTCTCCACACCGTAGACTCAAGACTCATCTACTAAAGAGAAGCGATCGTACACCAACCTTCCGGATCAATCACCATCCTCGTGATGATCCTATAGTCGGGAGCTGTTTATGAGTTAATAATGATTATTCATGTCTTAAATTTTCAACTCTTGAAAATATGAATTATCATTACCATTAACTCAAAGGATGTATCACAGACACTAAATACACATGTGTGATAGAAAATAACCCATTTTATAAATTATAGTCAAAATTACAATTTTGCCCCTAGAAGTGTATTACAAGTGTCAGCCAATTCTGGCTTCTAGGGCACATATATCTAACACCTAAGAATAGTCTAAATGATAGGTATCTTTGGCACCTTAGGCTAGGTCATATAGCTGAAGACAGGGTTAACAAATTGAAGAAATTCAAGCTATTGAGTTCGTTGACTTTTGAGTTATATCTGATTTGTGAATCATTCTTTCATGGCAAAATGACCAAGCTTCCTTTTATGGGACATGGAAAAAGGGCCACAGACTTGCTTGCCCTAGTACATACATATGCGGCTCATTTGATGTGCCAGCCATGGGCAATTACTTCTACTTCATCATCTTTATCGATGATTTATCTCGGTACGGATATGTATATTTGATGTGACACAAGTTTGAATATTTTGAAAAGTTTAAGAAATTTAGACTTGAAGAAGAAAAATAAATAAAAAAATTCATTAAGATTCTTTGATTAGATCGAGGATGAGAATACCTTAGTCAAAAATTTCTAGACTATCTTAAGGACAATGGCATATCTCACAATAGACTCCATCTGGAATGCCTCAACTCAATAGGATTTTAGAATGGAGAAATCAGATCTGATTAGATATGGTTCGATCCATGATGAGCTTCATGGACCTTCTTGAGTTTCTTTCGGCACATAGTCTATTGATTGATATACATCTATTGAATAGGGTTCCATCTAAAACCATTCCTACCACATCGTATGAGATATGACATGGTATGAAATCAAATCTGAGTCATCTCAGAATTTGGAGTTGTCCAACTCATGTCAAGAGACAATAGGCAGATAAATTAGAGTCTAGGTCCTTTAGAACTTGATTTATTGGATATCCTAAAGAGTCATTAGGATATTTTTTCTATCTTTCAGAGGATCATAATGTGATTGTGAGTTGACACGCCATCTTTCTTAAAAAATAGTTTATTCAAAATGATGGCATCGAAAGATAGATTAGGCTCGAGGAGAAAGTCTCCCAAGAGCCATGAGATAAGGAACCTATGAAATTCAATCAGATTGAGCTAGTCCAATCACTACCTTATCCACCTCATAGATCAGAAAGAATTTTTCATCCTCCTAAAAGGTACTTAGGTACTATTTCAAAGGATGTAGCGAAAATATTTCTCATAGAAAAAGAGGTTCATGGTAATGATCCCAAAACCTATGATGAGGCGATATCAGATATCGACTCCGAGAAATGGTTAGAGGCAATGAAATCAGAGATTAACTCAATGCGCTCAAACTAAGTCTGGACCTTGGTAGATCCACCTAAAGAAATAGTACCTATTGGGTGTAAATGGATCTTCAAGAGAATGATAGGTGCCATGGGAATGTAGAGACATTCAAAGCAAGGCTCGTAGCAAAAGGGTAGAGTTAGTGCGAAAGCATTAACTATCTGGATACTTTTTTGCCTGTAGCCATGCTCAAATCCATCTGCACATTGCTTACTGCTGCAGCCTATTTTGATTATGAAATATGGTAGACGGACGTGAAAATGGCATTCTTAAATGGATATCTTGAAGAAGATATCTATATGGAACAGCCGCTGAATTTCACATCCAATGATACTGATCACAATGTCAGCAAGCTGCAAAGATCTATATATGGACTTAAGCAAGCATCTCGAAGCTAGAATGCTCATTTCAATGATGTGATCAAATCATTTAGATTCATCAAGAATGAGAAGGAGCCTTATGTTTTCAAAAAGGTCAATGGAAGCACTGTTGTCTTTCTCATACT
>QRFJ01007483.1:0-47275 GCA_006176705.1 Cocos nucifera
TAATATATAATAGATCATAAAATTTAGGTATTTACATGATTATTTAAATAAATTTTAGATTTATTTAAGTCTTTCGCTGTAAGATCTTGAAAAAGTTTCAAGATTTACCTGTGAAATCCTAGATTTGGTTCCTTCAATTGGTATCAGAGCAAGATTATTATTATATAATTTTTAAATATATTTAGATTATTTCTTAGATTACATCTAATTTATAATCTAATTATTAAATCTAAAATTTTAAAAAAAAATATTTTAGTTTGCACGGACTGCCATAAGGTTATCTTGTTGTAAGGTTTATCCCTTAGAGTAAATAGATTGTCCTAGTACGTGCTGATCTAAAATATTGATCATAAAATTTTAGATTAGATCTAAGAGATTTTATGATCTGATTAAAAATATTTTAATCTAATTTTTAATCATCATAAATATGTTAGATTTGATCTAGGAAGATTTATTGATTGATTATTTATTGAAACTATTTCAATTACATGAAACCTATTTAGATTAGATCTAAAGTAGTTTTATGTTTATTTTACTTGCATATTGATTATGAATCAAACATGCAACTTTGTTGATAGAACTATGTTGTAAAAATATTTTATAAATATAAAAATTATTTTTGAAAAATCGAACCCCAACTCTCAGCCTAAAACTTAATTGAGAATTAAGAAGTTGATTGATTAGAATCTAGGATTGTGAATTGAAGATCCTGAGACACAAATCATAACACATTGGGTTAAATAGGTTAGTGGAGATTAGGTCCATTAATTGGGTTAGACCTATGGTTAGATTAAAAAATGGACTTAATTAAAGAATTGACTAAATCCAATTAATTATTGTTTTAGATTAGATCAAGGATTCTCTAGATCAATTACAATAGTTATAGTTGGTCAAATCCATGTCTTTAACAAGACCTAAGATGAACTTGATTCTTGGCTACACGGTCTAGCACAAACTGTTAGGTTGATCTAATTGAAACTAATTAAATCAGTTGGTGTCTAAGGTAAACTAGACCAGTGGTTTTTAATTGGCAGTCCGCTTATTTGACCATTTCTGATGGTGTCTAAGGAAAGCCTGGCAGACCCTTCCACTGATTGAACTTACCTGGCCTCTTGGTGAGATTATGTTTTGATCGGATCGCTTGACTATTCGAGCTAATCCATGTCAACTAGGTAAATCAGTTTGACTGATTTAGGTGCTCCTAAACTAGCCTATTAATGGTCTTCCTTAAGCTGACTTGGCAAAGTTAGTGGGAGGATTATGACAAGCTAGTTAATCTGACCTACTCACTTCCATAAACAAATCTTCTAAAATTATTAGGTCTCGAAAATGAAATAGTTATATGATAATTAGATTATAGCCTTCCATTAAAGTGGATGATAATGGATCCATCAATTGGATAATCATTAGAGGCCCAAAGGCCTGGTGCTTATCGGTTGATGAAATTATCATTCATTATATGATCTCTTGGATACATCTTTCTAAATGGTGGTTAGGTGGGCTAACCAAAGTTGGACCTGATCATTCATTGATTAGATAGGCCAAGTATGGTCATGTTAATGATTGGACCTAACTAGACCCTTTTCTGAGAAGGCCTAAGCCAACTGATTAGGGTCTGGGGCAAAATTTAATTACTAAAAATTATTTAGAGAAATAATTGGTTATGAATCTATCCTTAGATGTACATGGATGGGTCAACCAAAGTTGGACTTATGTACAATCTATGTGGATTTTAGTACCTACTAAGGAATTAGGATAATTTCTCAAATTGGAGGTAGAGGCTACCAATTCAAATAAAATAGTGGGAGAAACTTTTTGATTAAAGTCCGAATCTTTAGGTTTAATGAATCAATTACTAATTAGATTTTGATTTTTCTTTGTGTAGACATGGCCACTTCTCTATCGCTCCGATCATTATTGGATAATGATAAGTTGGTGGGGTCCAACTTCGGTAGCTGATACCGAAAGTTAAAGATTGTCCTGGAGCATGAACGGATCCTATGTGTGTTGACGGATCCTGCACTTGAGGAGTCAGCTATCAATGCACGTGGAATAGTTAGAGATACTTATCAGAATTGGCTTAGTGATCGAACTATGGTGTGCTGTATTATGCTGGCTATGATGAGCGATGAGTTCAGTCAAAAGTTTGAGACAGCTCAGTCAAACAAAATGCTCCAAGTGTTGGAGGATTCTTTTGGCATGCTCGATGACGTTGGGGGGCATAAGACTAGTTATGCCATCTTCAACTCTAGAATGCGGGATGGTGCCTCTGTCACTGATCATGTATTGTACATGATCGAGCTGATAGAGTGTTTGAGCAAGCTCGACTTTTTCTTGCACAAACAACTTGGGAAAGATGCAATATTGAACTCGCTACCCAAGTTTTATCTCCCATTTCTTACATATTATAGAATATCAAAGCCTAAAGTGGACTACCACGGGTTACTAGGGTTACTTCAGAACTTTAAGAAGGATCACCAACTCCATAAGGAGTTGGTGAACTTAGTGGGAGGTTCGTTTTCTCATTCTCGATCCTTTGGAAAAGAAAAGAGGAACAAGAAGAAGAAAGCCAAGAAGGTGCATGTTCATGCTAGGACACCTATGCAGGCTCGGACCCCAAAGATCAAGCTTGATAATAGTCAAGCTGAATGCTTCTTTTGCAAGAAGCGGGGGCACTGGAAGAGGAACTATCTTCAGTACATTGCCTCCCTGGATCCGAACAGACAGAAAAAGAAGCAAGCTATTGCTAGGCAAGGTATTTATATGATAACTCCTTGCAATTTCTCTATTTATGATATTACTGACTGGGTATTGGATATCGATAGCCCTTACTATATTTGCAATTCATTGTAGGGGTTGCAGGTCAGTAGAAGCTTCGAGCAAGATGAGAGATTCCTGAATGTTGGAGATGGAAGATTAATTTTAGTTCTAGCTTTAGAAATTTTGAAACTTGTATTTGAATCTCATACCATTGTTCTTAGTGATTATCATTTCTATCTTAGTTTTTTTTTTAAATGTCATTTCTGTAGGCCTTTTGGCCATGAACAATTATAAAATTTTAATAAAGAAATGAGTTTGTAATGTCATTGTGAATGGTGTTATTGCTTTCTATGGACAAATAAACAATGGTGTATATATGTTATCATAACCTATTAATATAGTCTATTCTACTGGCAAGCACCCTAGATTAGATAGTTTATCATATATCTACTTATGGCACTGTAGGCTAGGTCATATAAACAAGAACAGGATAAACATGTTGACTCAAGAGGGAATTCTCAAAGTTAATGATTGTGAATCACTTTCAACCTATGAGTTCTGTCTTCTTGGTAAAATGACCAAGTCATCTTTCACTAGAAAAGGTGAGAGAGCCAATGAGCTCTTAGGTCTAGTACATACTGATGTATGTAGACCAATGAGCATAAGTGTCAGAGATGAATATGTCTACTTTATCATTTTCACAGATGATCTATCCAGATATGGATATGTCTATCTGATAAAATATAAGTCGAATTCTTTTGAAATGTTCAAACAATTCCGAAGTGAAGTAGAAAAATAAACTAAAAAGAGTATTAAAACTCTTCAATTTGACTGAGGAGGAGAATACCTTTCTGATGAGTTTGTCACATATCTAAGAGAGAATGAAATTCTCTCCTAATGGACTCCTTCTGGAACACCACAGCATAATGGTGTGTCTGAAAGGAGGAATTAGACTCTATTAGACATGGTCTGATTCATGATGGGATTTGTCCTTCTGGGGATATGCACTCGAATTGACTTATTATCTATTAAATAGGATTCCAAGTAAGTCTGTAGTTAAAACCCCATATGAGATATGGATAGGGCGTAAGCCAACACTTTCACACCTTAGAGTTTGGGGGTGCCCAACTTATGTCAAACGGTTAGTTACAGACAAACTTGGACCTAGGTCTGGCAAGTGTATATTCATAGGGTATCCAAAAGAGACCAAAGGATACAATTTCTATAATGCTGATGAACGAAAGGTGTTCGTCAGCTTTAGGACAATCGTTTTGGAAAAGGAGTTCCTTGATAAAGATAATGTTGCCTCTAAGGTTGAACTTGATGAAGTTCAATAGATAGAAAGTTCGACACAGAATGTTGAATCTAAGTCGGATTTGATCAGATCAGATCTGAAGTCTAGTGAACCCACACTATTAAGGCGATCTGATAGAGTACCCTACCATCCGAATAGATACTATGGATTCTTGGTCCAGGATGGTGATCCCATCGAACTTGATGAGAATGATAAGGATTCGATCACTTATATGGATGCAATGTAGAGACCCAACTATGAGAAATGGCTTGAAGCCATGAGATCCGAAATGGATTCTATGAAGGTCAATGATGTATGGACATTAGTTGACCCACCTGAAGGAGTTAAACCCATTGGATGTAAATGGATCTTCACAAGAAAGAGGGACACAAATAGAAAGGTGGAGACCTATAAAGCCCATCTGATTGCCAAGAGGTATCGTCAACATTATGGTATTTATTGGGAATATGCGCTCTTCTCACATGGATCGACATGGCTACCGATGATTAGCCAAGCAACAAGAAAGTACTTCTTAGAGATCTCTATGGAAGCATGATCAAATAAATCAAGGAATAGAGAAGAAGAGATTTTCGAGAGAGAAAAACTTTTATTTAGTATATTTCAGCACCTTTTACAACCTTGACCTATTTTCAGTATATATATTTTACAAAGGATCAAGCCCAAACTCAGAGAAAAACTTTCCAAACCCAAACAACCTACGTACACAAAATAATAACCTACAAAAACTGAGCTGGCTTAGTTTTAGACTAAGCCGGCTAACCTATGATTGGGTCAGCTCAATAACAGACTAAGCCATCCCAGTTGTGTACCATACCAAAAGCTCGAAAATGCTGCTCTCTATCTGAATTTTGCTCTAAGACCTATCCAACCCAGTCCTGGACTGAGCCGACCCAATTTTCAATTGAGCTGGCTCAGTCTCAGAGTGAGCCGACCCAGTTTCTGAACTTTACTATTGAGATTGATTCTTCTTTTGGCTCGCTCCCATCTTCTTATGATCTATCTTCTCATATTTTCAAGACTTGAGAGTGCCACTTCTAAGCTCACATTCTCCACCTTGGTGCTTCCAAGTCCTTGTGAACTCATCTCTTCTCAATAGATCCATTCGTGCCACACATCTCTGAAAGCTATCTTTGGGGAGTACCTTTGTAAGTGCATCAGACTAATTCTCCTTGGTATAGACCTTCATCAGTTCCACTTCACCTTCCTCTACCAGCTCTCTAATCCTGTGGTACCTCATGTCTATATGCTTTGTGTGCGTATGATAGATTGGGTTCTATGCCAACAACGGAGCACTCTGACTATCACTAAATAGTGTAACCTTGCTCTGCTCCACCCCCAACCCATTAATCAGCCTCCTAAGCTAAAGAGCTTCCTTTGCAGCCCCCGTTATCCCAATGTACTCAACCTCTGTGGTAGACAAGATTGTGATTGACTGAAGGATTGATCTCCAAGACACTGGTCCGCCATATATGCAGAAGAGGTATCCAATAGTAGACCTCCTTGTATCAAGATCACCAGCATAATTTGGATCAACAAACCATTTCAGAGGACCTAAACCTTCATACATCTTCATAGATTGTTCTCCAAATTCTTCTGGCTGCCCACTAAATACCAAACCATAATCCCTTGTTCCATGCAGATATCTCAATATCCGTTTCAATGCTTTGCAGTGTTCCTTCCCAGGATTAGCCATGTATTTACTAACCGTGCTCACAGCATGTGCTATATCTGATCTACAGCACACCATAGTGTACATCATATTGCCTATAGCATTTGCATAAGAAACTCATTCCATATATTCTCTCTCCTCTTCTGATTGGAGGTACTGTAACTAGGAGAGAGACATATGGCTCGACAATGGCGTCTCTACAGGTTTGGCCTTCTCCATCCCAAACCTCTCCAGAATTTTCTAACATACTTTCCTTATGACAAATGGAGCATTCCTTTGCACCTATCTCTACAAATCTCCATTCCAAGGATTTTCTCAACAGGACCCAAATCTTTCATCTCAAATTTAGATGATAATGCTCTTTTCAATCTTTTCACAACATCCATGCTTCTACTGGCTATGAGCATATCATCTATATATAATAACAGATATAGGGCATCCTCCTTATCTATATTCTTGATGTAGACACAACAATCATGTTCACATCTACTAAAACCTAGGCTCAAGACAAAGCTATCAAACCTTTGATACCACTAACGAGGGGATTGTTTCAAGCCATATAAAGACTTCCTGAGTAAACACATCTTTTCTTCCTATCCCATCTCCTTAAAACCATTTGGCTGCTTCATGTAGATTCTTTCCTCTAAAGTTCCATGAAGGAAGGTCGTCTTCACGTCCATCTATTCCAATTCTATGTTATGCTGTGCCACTAGTGACAGCAAAACTTGAATAGATGTATGATGCACCATAGGTGAGAAAATGTTTGCATAGTCAATCTCTTCCCTTTGTGAGTATCCCTTTGCTACCAGCCTTGCTTTGAATCTGACTCCACCTTATTCTGAAGGTTCTTCTTTCTTTGTGAACACTCACTTTGAGCCAATAGGTCGAGCACCCTCTGGAAGATCCACCAGCTGCCATGTCTAATTCTTCTTAAGTGATTCCATCTCCTCCATCATGGCCTGCATCCATGAATCATGATCCTCACTCTCCATGATCTCTGCATAATTTTCTGGATCTCCATTAGCAGTGATGAGTACATAGAAGATAACCTCATTAATGCCATATTTGACTGGTCTCCTAATAGTATGCTAGGGCTTATGCAAAGCCACTCCCACTGGTACATCTTTGTCTGATGTCTGTGGCTGCTCCTGCACATTTGTATGAACTGCTGACCCTCCATACTAACTTTTAATCTAAGATAATACTTTTCTGCCCAGCTCTACCTCAACATGAACACTTCTATAAGTGGATGTAACTTGCATGCCATCATTCTCTAACTGACCACCACTATTCATCTTTATTTCTCTAGTTTCATCTATCCCAGACCTCCTCAAGATCTTCTTTTCATCAAAGATAACGTCCCTACTGATCACTGACTTTTGTGCCTGAGAGTCCTGCAGTAGGTCCCCCTTGACTCCTTGTGGATATCCTATGAATGTCATCTTTTGAGATTTCGGATCTAATTTGCTCCTCTTAGTTGCCTCCACATGTGCATAGGCTGTGCAACTGAAGACTTTCAAGTGGTCAAGCTCCACCTTCTTTTCACTCCGGATCTCTTCTGGAATGCCTTCATTTAACTTATAATGAGGAGACCTGTTCACAAGAAAATAAGAAAAAATTAGAGCATCACCCCAAAAAGACTTTGGGAGTGATGTCTGCAGCCTCAAACTTTATGCCCTCTTGGTCAGTGTCTGGTTCATCCTTTCCATGACACCATTCTACTGAGAAGTCATCCTCACCATGTAATGACGTTTGATGCCATTTTTCTCACAGTACCTTCTGAACTTCAGGCTAGTATACTCCCCTCCATTGTCCGACCTTAAACACTTTACCTGTCTCCATGACTCCTCTACTTCAGCTCTCCAAGCTCTGAACCAAGCAAACACCTCTGATTTTTTTCTGATCAGATAAATCCACACCTTCCTTGAGAAATCATCAATGAAAGTAATAAAGTATTTTGCCCCACCTCTAACTAATATAGGAGCTGGTCCCCACACATCTGAGTGCACTAAATCCAGCACTCCCTCACTGTGCTTGGTACTTCTAGCAAACTTCATCCTATGCTGTTTGCCAAAGATACATGACTCACAAAGATCTATGCCCTCCTTCTTCAGGATTGGAATCATATCTCTTCTGCTTATTTCTATGGGCCCATGGTCACTCATATAATCCATCCGATAGTGCCACAGCTGATATAAAATCTGCTCCTCCTGTGCTACTATTAACACCTCTGCACTATCATTTACCACTGAGCTTTCCATTCTGTAAAGATTATTGCTTAGTTTTCTACCTCTCATCACCACCAAAGCTTTCTTGAAAATTTTCAGACATCCACTCCAAGCCTGGCTACTAAAAGCATAACCCTGCTCCTCCAAGTAGACCAAAGAAATTAAATTCTTTTTCAACTTTGGTACATGCTTGACATTTGATAATGTATGAATGATCCCATCGTACGTCCTCATCCTGGTAGAGTCAATTCCAGCTACTTTGCATGGGTGATCATCTCCAAGGCTGACACTTCCACCATCGGCCTTCTGATAGGTAGCAAACTACTTTCGATGAGAAGTATAATTGTGTGAGTATGCTGAATCTAATATCCACATAGTATCGCACTTTGTGGATCCATCTGATACAACTAGTAGGTCTTCTCCACTGCTCACAGAAGCTGTATCATCTCCCTTGCTGGCCTTCCCTTTTTTTGATCTCAAAAGGAGATAATCTTTCCTCAGGTATCCAGACTGATGACATTTATAACATTTCAATGTCATCTTTCTCTAATCGCAAGACTTTGACCTATCCTTGAATTTTCTTCTTATCTTCTCCTTTGATCTTCTCTATCTTTCATTCACAGCTAAGATCTCAGACTTAGGATCTCTCTTGCAGATCTTCTCCCTTTGTTCATTTGATCTGAGCACACCAACAATCTCTTCATATTTTAGGATCTTCTTTCCATAAACTAGAGTTGTTATGAGACCATCATACAAGCTTGGGAGAGAACATAATAGCAGCAATGCCCGATCCTCCTTGTCGATCTTCACATCCAAACTCATCACCTTAGAACACACCTAATTGAACCTTTGGATATATGCAACAAGATCTTCACCTTCGAGCATCCTCAGACCATACAGTTATTTCTTCCACCATAGTTTGTTCGTCATGTTCTTTCCCATGTATGTGTTCTTTAGTCTGTCTCAGAGCCTCTTTGCCATAGTCTTTATGCAAACCTCAGGCAAAACCTGATTGACCAAGCACATCTGAATTATGCTAAAAGCAATTTCCTCCAACTCTTTCCAATCCTCAGCATTGATCTTTTTTGGTCTTTCTTTTGTTAAGATCTTGTAGATCCTTTGCTGAACCAACAAGTTCTTTACTCTTTGCTGCCATAGGATAAATTTTTTCTTGCCGTCGAACTTCTCAAAATCCACCTTGAATCCACTTGATCCCATGACTTCAAACAAGTCAAGAACAGATTTCTAACATCCTTCATGATCTCATACACCAGCGAAACTATCATTCAAAGAAGATCTAACTAGCTCTAAATCCTCTTTCCAAACTTCTGTATCACCATTCCTCCGTGTAAACAATCTCCACCTGAATCTAGAGACAACCACGAAGCAAACTAGAAGTTTTAGGATAAAATCTAGTGCAACAGATCCTGGATGTAGTAAATCCTAGGTGTCTTCCTTCCATGCAACACCACTCTGATACCAAATGTTGGGAATATGCGCTCTTCCCACATGGATCGACGTGGCCACCGATGATTAGCTAAGCAATAAGAAAGTATTTCTTAGAGATCTCTATAGAAGCACGATCAAATAAATCAAGAAATAAAGAAGAAGAGAAGAAGAGATTTTCAGAAGAAAAGAGCTTTTATTCAGTATATTTCAGCACCTTTTACAATCTTGACCTATTTTTAGTATATATACTTTACAAAGGATCAAGCCTAAGCTCATAGAAAAATTCTCCAAACCCAAATAACCCACATACATAAAATAATAACCTACGAAAATTGAGTTGGCCAAGTTTCAGACTGAGCCGGCTAACCTGTGACTGGGTCGGCATAGTCCTAGACTGAGCCAACCAAATTGTATCATGCCAATAGCCCAAAAATACTGCTCTTTGTTTGAATTTTTCTTTAAAATCTAGCCAACCCAATTCTAGATTGAGCCGACCCAATTTCCAACTGAGCCGACTCAGTCTTAGAGTGAGCCGGCCTAGTCTTTGAACTTTACTATTAAGACTGATTCTTCTTTCGGCTCACTTTCATCTTCTCATGATCTATCTTCTCATATTTTTAAGACTTGGAAATGCCACTTCTGAGCTCACAGTATTGACTATGATGAGACATTCTCCCCTATGATAATGCTCAAGTTCATTTGGATCATGCTTGCCATTGCTGTCCATCTGGACTATGAGATCTGATAGATGGATGTAAAGACAGCTTTTCTAAATGGAGAGCTGATCGAAGAGGTGTATATGATACAACCTGAAGGATTTACATCCATAGATGAGTCCAAGGTGTGCAAGCTTTAGAGATCCATTTATGGATTGAAGCAGACATCTTAGAGTTGGAAGATGCATTTTGATAAAGTGATCAAAACATATAGCTTCGTTAAGAATGGAGAAGAATCCTGCATTTACAAATGGGCAAATGGTCCAGCAGTGGTATTTCTTATTTTGTACGTAGATAATATTCTCTTAATCATAAATGACATCTCCGCACTATAAGGAATAAAAGTCTAATTATCATCATAGTTCTCCATGAAGGATGGGTGAAGCATCCTACATTCTAGGGATGAAGATCTATATGGATAGATCTAAAAGAATGCTTGGTATGTCCAAATTCACGTACATAGAAACTGTGCTGAAGAGATTTAGTATGGAGAATTCTAAAAGAGCTATCTTCTAATAGGCCAAGAAATTTCTCTCCCTAAAAAGGATTGTCTAACAACTCCTGAATAGAGAGAGCGTATGAATAGAATTTTATATGCTTCGATAGTGGAGTTTATTATGTATGCAATGACATGTACGAGATTAGACGTGGCATACTCACTAGGAGTAGTGAGTAGATACCAGTCTGATTCTGGAGAAAATTACTGGAAGGTGGTTAAAATCATCCTTAAGTATTTAAGAAATACTAAGGATCAATGGTTGATTTATGATGAGTCAGATCTGAAGCTTATGAGGTTTATAGACTCTAGCTTTTAATCTGATCATGATGATAGTAAAAGTGTGTCAGAATATATCTTTACTCTAAATGGTGGAGCCATCTACTGAAAAAATTTCAAGAAGCGTACAGTGGCTGACTCTGTTTGTGAAGCAGAGTACATGGCAGCATCAGATGCAGCAAAGAAAGTTGTGTGGCTGAGAAAGTTCATCTTCGAGCTTGAAGTAGCACCTTCCATTGATGGTCCAATTCTGCTCTACTGCGATAGCACTGGTGCCATAGCTCAAGCAAATAAACCGAAGGCACATCAGTGAACAAAGCATATTTTATGTTGCTTTCATTTGGTCCGTGAGATCGTGGATCGTGGTAACGTCGACCTTCAAAAGATCGATGGAAAGGAGAACCTAGCCGACCTCTTCACTAAAGCCCTGGCAATCAAGAAGTTCGACAACCATAAGTCAAAGATGGGTATTAGATACTATGCCAAGTGGCTTTAGGACAAGTGAGAGTTATTGAAAATTATGTTCCAAAGCCAATCATCAGCCTGTTGATAGTTGAGATATTATAATTGATTTATTAATTAATGAAAAATATTTTGGCATCTTTTTTCATCATAAGTTTACATCTTCTAATGAACTCCATTGTTGTGATGAAGTTCTTGGGACTATTTAGTTTTGATAAAGAGAGGATTTATCGATTAGTCCTTAAATTTATTCACGATCAAATGATAGACTATTAATTAGGATGATAGCGTCTATCGAGCGTAGGTCGCTATATGCCATATAGGTTGGTTATCCTCTTAATCAAGGTATGTGGAGACACTGATATGGCATACAGGTGAGATGTATGGATACATCATCATTGAACGTGACCAACTTCAGGGCATTCTACTGTCGAGAATGTCTCTGATGGGATATAGGTATAAGTATTCCTTAGACCTGAGATCACTTCAGTGACTTACAAGCAACTCACTATGCTTTGGTACCGAACTAATTAAATTTTTAATTCAGCAATGGAAGACTTTTGGGCAT
Organism: Cocos nucifera; assembly: GCA_006176705.1. NCBI lineage: Eukaryota > Viridiplantae > Streptophyta > Magnoliopsida > Arecales > Arecaceae > Cocos > Cocos nucifera. The sequence goes on from QRFJ01007483.1 coordinate 11,943, forward strand.
AATCAAGTACTTACGAAGTCGGAGTGTGATCAAGATGGAATTGACCACTCTAAGAGTTGGACAAGAATGTATCACTGTATTTTAATATAGCAAAATCTTGGCTAGGATAATCCATCAGATGGATTTGGTATTTTGAAATACAATGTGGACAACCTGATCAGAGTTGATAGTTGAACTCTGATGTGTCCTACGAGCATTGTGGTCAAGAAGATGCATTATATGGAAACTATATCCGCATGGGTTCTAAGGATGGTGTTCTACACCTTTGACCTATCCGACTGTCGGGTATCATTACTAGATGATCACTTTGAACGGCATAAAAATTTATTTTTATACTATTGACTTAGGTTTGGACCTATGAGGTCTCACACATTAGAGCTTACGATCTAATTGGATGATTGATCAATGATTAAAAATCATTTTAGGGTTAAACAATCAATATGATTGGTGTTTAACCTAGTGCAAGTGTTGCAGGAGGATCAATTAGCAATTAAATTGCTAATTAGCTTAATTTGATTAAGCTAATAGATAGAGATTAAGTCTAATTAAATATGATTTAATTAGATTTAGTTTGGGCTTGATTGGATCAAGTCCAATTGGTTTATTGGATAAGCCAAGTGCAAGGAAGAACTAGTCCTAGTCTAACTAGGACTCGGATTAACCCAATTTTCTAATTTGATTAGAAAATAAATTAAAATTAAATATAATTTAATATAATTTAATTAAGTCCTTAAATAGGTTAGGATTTTATTTAATTGGGTTGGTTTAATCTTGATTTTATTTGATTAAAAGATCTTGTTTGACCAAGTCAAAATAGGAGTCCAAGTGTGACTGGGACTCCCTATCTCCTTGTGCCACCTTGGTCCCAATGCTCACCATACCTATATTTTAGGTATTTTTCAAAGAAAATCTCTTTCTTCCTAATTTTCATGCCCCCCCTCTCCCTCCAAGTCATATTTGGAAGTTAGGTGGAAGACCAAGTCAAAGGAGGAATTGGTTTTGCTTAGGATTCTATGAGATAGAATCCTTATTGACCAAAACATCTTCCCTTGAGTGCCACCCTCTCTTTTAATTAATTATTCTCTTATTCTATAAAAATAATCTTCTTTTTTGTGCACCCTCCCTTGCTGGTCCATGCCAAAAATTGTGGAGGAGGCGCTCAAGAGTTGGGCACCCTAACAACTTTCCATGTTTGGATATTCCTAGTCTAGGAATTTGACTTAACTTTGACTCTTCTTTTTTCCTATTTATTGGATGAATTTTATTCTAATTTTTTTGTGAAATATAGAGATTTAGGAGAGGTAAAATTAGAGGAAGAGGGTCCTTGGGCATGGGGGTTCTATAGGCACTAAATTAGGTGTCTAGGTGAGAGAAAAGAGAAGAAGAAGAGGGTCTTATCTAAGGTTGTTTTATTTTCAATCTCTCCTCCTTTCTTTTGAGTTTTTTTTAAGAGAGTCTCAGATCAACAAACTCTCATCTTCTTTCTCATATTTTGGAGAATCCAAATTTTGAGGAAGGGAGCATCGGATCGACCATCAAAGAAGGATTAGCACAGTACTAGCATGCTGTGCTGATTTCCTGCATTGGACTTTAGATTAGAGATCGTAGGCTCGTATGGACAACTCCTAGAGGCTGAATGGATGTGCGGCTCATGACTTCATCCTCAAGCCCAGATCAGTAAGTTAGAATGTCTAAACTTGCTCAAATAATAGATCTGATCTATAAACTTCATACTTGCATTTGATGTAGTGTAGATCTAGGTTGATTTGATCAACCTTTTTTTTCTTATTTGATTTTAATTTTTGATTTAATATCATGCCTTAATCATATAATAAATCTGAGATCTAGGTATTTACATGATTATTTAAATAAATTTTAGATTTATTTAAGTCTTCTATTGCAAGATCTTGAAAAAGTTTCAAGATCTACCTGTAAAATCCTAGATCTGGTTCCTTTACACACATCTGTGTGTACCAGGGCAAGTAGGTCTGTGGCCCTTCCCCATGTCCTATAAAAGAGAGCTTGGTCATTTTGCTATGAAGGCATGATTCATAAATTGGATATGACTCGAAAGTCAATAGACTCAATAGCTCAGATTTCTCTAATTTGTTAACCCTATCTTTCGCTATATGACCTAGCCTAAGATGCCATAGATACTTATCATTTAGACTATTCCTAGGTCGCTTTAGTCCTATGACATTCACTTTTTGCTCAACATTTAACATAGATACATCAATATGCAACTGATAGATACTTGTAATTTTATTTTTTTAAAAAAGAATAGTACAGTGGTCCTTAAGAAAGTTAATAACATAACCTTCATGTGCTAAATAAGAAATAGAAATCAAATTCCTGCTTGCTGCAGGCACAAAATAATAGTTCCTAAGAATCAAATCTAAATTAGATGGTAGTCGAAGAGGATAGGTTTCCACAACCATAAAAGCAACTCTTGTTCCATTTCTGATACATAGGATCATCTCACCATCCCTCAGCCTCTTGCTCTCTTCAAGACCTTGTATGGAAGTGCACAAATGAGCACTAAATCTAGAGTCAAGCATCCAACTGGATGCAGAAGAAATCATTAAGTTAGATTCGATCATGAGCATACCTCCAGAAGGACCTGCCTCCTTTTTGTTCTTCAGGGTGGCCAGGTATAAAGGGCAGTTCCACTTTCAATGGCCATCAAAATTATAATGAAAATACTTTTCTTTATCGGTGGGCTTCTTCTTTGGCTCTCTCTTCTTCTTCTTCCCACCTTCAACCTTTTGCTTTTTTGCGGTCTTCTTCTTCTTCTTTCCAAAAGATATTCTTTTAGAAGAAGTCTGCTCCATAGCAAGCACTGAGCTCTTTGAATCATTCATAGAGAGCTCAGCAGTAACCAGCATGTTCATAAGTTCTACCAAGGTATTTTGAAGTTTATGCATATGGTTGTTTATGATGAACTGTCCATACGCATTAGTCAAGGATTGCAGAGTTATATCGATCTGTAGGTCCTTATCCAACTTGACATCGAGCTTCTCAAGCTCCTCTAAGTCCTTGATCATCATCAAAAAATGATCTTGGATCGAATGTCCATCATGCATCAGATCCTTAAAAAATCTCTTAGTGACTTGATATTTGGCTGCACGACTCTGTTCACCAAACAATTCTTGTAGGTAAGCCAAAATTTGGTGGCTAGTCTTTATGTCTTCATGTTGGTGTTGGAGTTCATCAGACATCGAGTCCAACATGTAATACCTAGCTTTGTTATCTTCATCCATCCACTTATCCACAGACGCTCTCTGTTCAATGGATGGATGGGCGGGTAAAGTGGGGGGATCCTGTTCCAATACATGAGTCAACTTTTCAAAATCCAAAATAATTTTGAAGTTCCAGAGCCAATTCTTGTAGTTGGATCCAGTCAATTTATGGGTGTCCAGGATACAGACTAGTGGATTGGATGCAAACATTTTTCTGTAGAGAGTCAAAGTTTTTAGTTAGATTTTATAATTAGACTTAACCAATTTATTTAAAAAAATTATTTTTAAATAAATTAAGCTTCCATTATTTACTCGGATCCCTACACTTTCTTGGTAGAGATGCGAAAATCTTCGTGATCAATGATTTTTAGTGGGTGGTGAGGTCCCACCAACTAGCTCACCACCTTATCTAATAATTATTGATGATGGATTAACCGATGAGTGGACAACTCTTATCTAATGATTCTCTAATCGTGGTGCATCTAAACCTGATCTCTAATTCATAAAGTTTACTATGCCCAAAATATTGCTCCATTCTTTAGTTAAGTCAAACCCACTATTTGCATGAATTGAATTTCTGATTGAGTCTCTCACTATATCTAAAATATTGAGTCCAACCCATCCTCCAACCCATAGCATCCAATGCCTAATAGTCATGGCTGCATCTTTCTGGTGCAACTGAACCACTATATCCTATAGAGAATAATCAATGTCGAAAAGGGCCCACACATCTATAATGGTGGAAGATCTTAGACTTAATATTTTCTTAAGAAGATTTGATTTAGGTCTCTTTAAAGTAGACTTAAATTAGTTATAACAATTATGACTAACCTAGTGGAATGGTTGACTCGAATTGTTAGCCACCTCAAATCAGAAATGGATCGACACAAATGGTCAGGTAAGCGAGATTGGTGGAAAGAATATGCCATTAACTCGATAAAAATGCATTTAGGTCGAGTAGCTCTCAATTAAAAATCAGTCAGTCGTATTTGCTAGACTTACCTTAGATACCAAATTATCGAATCAAAATCAATCAGGTCAGCTTACAATCCAGGCTCAAACCGTAGAGGCAAATCAGGTCTTAACTTGATCGAGTCACATCTCAATGTGATTCAATCTTGATCCAGACTTAATACTATTAGGCTAGTCAAATCTAAGCTTTCTTTGATCCCACCTAATTAACTCTTTATTTGGTTTGATCAACCGCTAGACCTAATTAAGCTACCCAAGTCCTAACCTAAATTTATGAAAGTGTTTTGGATCTTAAAATTCATAATTTTAGATCTAATTAATTTTATAATCTTAATTCTTAATTAAGTTTGGGTTCATAACCAGAAACATGCAAAAATCCTAGGATTTTAGGATCTATGATTTTATAGAAAAATAAATTTTTGATTTTTGATTAAGGATGAATGTGTAGTACCCCTACACACCATAAGAGAATCCCATCGAATGAAAGGAGAAGGCCTTTAAATCCTATTTTGCTCTTATGATCCGACGGCCAAGGAAAATATCTTAATTAGAAATAATTACTATACTATAAAATAATAAATCTACAACATATATCTCATATAAAGTCATAGATCTAAATATGCACGTTCTGTATACATCTCATGTATCAATCATTAAATCCTAAATGCATACTTTTAGATCTGATACATCACATATAATATCTAAAAAATAAATTTTATATTGATCATATCAAAATAAAATCTATTCTAGATTAATCATAGAACTATTATACAACAAGTCTATGCATGCTTCATTCATATTTTATATAAAAATTAAAAATTTTATTTTCTATTTTTAGATATTATTATAATATTTGTAACATTTCAAAATAGAGGCATAAAGATATAAAAAAAATATAATCATATCAAGAAGGAAATTAGCACTAGACTACTCATAGAATAATTCTAAATCTAGTCTAGATTTGCATCTCAGGCAAGATTGATATGAATCTAAAAATTTTTTAATCTTTTTGATTTCAGAAGTGATCATATATGATGTGACATATAAAATTCATAATATCAAATCATAGATTATAAAAAAAAAAATTAGATCTAAAATATATCTGAAGAACTGCTAACCTAGCTCTGAAACTAGTTGAAGGAAAAACTACTTTTTCTTGCCATAGGATTGGTTTGATCAGACTAGATATGTAGGAAATATTTCAAAAATTTTCTATAGCATCTAATCAAATTAGAGAGTTCTTCGATCTAATTTTAATGATCTAATATTAAATCTAAAAATAAAAATTAAATCAGATATGAACTTTATATCTGATTAGGTAATCTGATTATCTTGTTGATGATCTATAGAAGCTCGGGGTTCTAGATCAAGCCATGCACGTGCCTAGCCTCTACTGAAGGAAAAATCCTATTTTTTGGCAGAGGATTGTTTAGATCTAATTAGATCTAAAAAATATTTTAAAATTTTTTTCCTTAAATCATAATTAGATCTGAGACATCTCGGATCTAATCCTTTAAGATCTGATATTAAGATCAAAAATAAAATTAAATCTAATTTAATTTCATACCTTATATTTGGATAATCAAATTATCCTGTGATGATTTTGATTTATCCTGAGGTTCTCGAAGGAGCCATGCAAGCACCTGGCCTCTACCGATATCCATTCGGGCAGGATCTGAAGGTCTTCTTCTTCTGAATCTACTATTCAAAAATTAGATCTAAATCTAATCTTGAAGTTCTTTAAAAACTCTATTGAAGAGGCAACGGTCGTCTCTTTCAGCAGTGCTGTCTTTTTCCTAATCTGGGCACCTTTCTTTCTCGGATCCCAACTCCTTGAGCGTGGAGAGGAGAGGATCAGAAGATGGCATGGAATATATGTGGGCAGCCTTGTGGCATAAAGAATGGGAGAAGCGCACAAACCCTAGTCATAGATAGGATTTAAATAGACAATATTGCGCCATGCAGTGCCACATCATCAAGGCCAATCAGAGGCCTTCATTCAATCAGATCTAAGTATGATTAATGGGATGATGTCATCTGATTTAATTAGATGAGAGCCCCTTTGAAATCCACATAGGTTGATAAACCCAATCTATTTGGCACCTAGGTGTTTAAACCTATCAAAACACCCTGGAGTCCCATTTGTATGGAACTCCATCTCTTATCCACATGGGGCACATGCTTAGGGTGGCGTGCACCCTTTTTCTTGCATCATTTAGTAGGAGGACAAGAGCCCCAGATGCTCTCCTATAGATGCATGACACATGGCCCCATGTCCAAGTGTCCACGGTCACTAGTTGACCTATGTCCAAAAATAAGAATTAGCAGGTGACAGGAATTAGTAGGTGTTGTATCAAATCCATCTAATAAATTGAAACAATCCTTCTCTGATCTGGACAAGCTCTAGTTAGACTAAGACAAATTTCCTAAGTGAGCCCAAACAAATTTGGCTCAGTCGAAATGAACCTAAGTGATTACAAAGAGGAGAATGTTAGGCTCAATCATGTGCTAGCATAATTTTCTTGAACCTAATCGGATCTAATCCAAATCAATTGAACTTGATTAGTCTAATTGATAACATCTAGATCCAAACCCTTATTTGTGTGATCCAGTTAGGTTCAGTTCCATATGGTAATGAGACATGTCGCGATCTTTATCATCGACATCATCAAAACACCTTTCGATGGATTAGAACTTTTCTGATTCATACAATTAGAATGATCGATCATCTAAATCATTCTAATTGTTCTCAAAATCCACTAGTGACACCTAATAGTATATGGTGGCAACCCATCATAACTAAAAGCGAACCTCTCGATTTAGCTACTTGTGTGATTGGGTTCTTCTATCTTGAGCCCTGATTGGATTAGGATTAAGATGAACTCATCAAACCCTATATCAGTCATATGAATTAATCATTCGATTCAAGTCCTATGTGAAATTCTAATATAAATACTTTCCATCATATTCACACTGCCATGGCCATGGACTTATGGACTCAATCTCATGATTATCATTGGGTTACTCCTCATCTATCGAGGTAGACAGATCTCCTATTTGTGCAATCCAATTCCTATAATGAACATGCTATGGCCAACATACACCTCAGGGTTCCAAAAGGCTAGGAGATTGAGTTATGGTGTAGTCAAACTATAACACCCTCAAGGTGAACTATTGATGCATGTCAGGTTAAAGAATCAGACACATGACTACTTGAGGTGGTCACGCTCAGTGCCCTTATTCTCTTATGAGTGCCTGTATTCTCGCTCCAGTATCTCCACACTGTAGAGTTAAGACACATCTATCCTAAAAAAATGATTGTACACCAACCTTTCAGATCGATCACCATTCTCGTGATGATCCTATGGTTGAGAGCAGTTTATGAGTTAATTATGAAAATTCATGTCTTAAATTTTCAACTCTTAAAAATATGAACTGTCATTACTTTTAACTCAAAGAATGTATCACAGACACTTTAAATACACACTATGATAAAAAATAATTTTTTTATTAATTTATAATCAAAATTATAAAATTATCCTTGGAAGTGTATTACAAGTGTTAGCCAATCTGACTTCTAGGGCACACATCTGACAAACTTTCACTTGACCTAAAGCTAATTGGCTATAAATCTAAGTCCCATCTTCTCAAGATGGGCTTCGATTTTCTGCTAGCTTAATGGTTTCGTTAGTGGGTCAGCTGCATTATCTACAGTGTTGATTCTCTTGATCTCAACGTATCCCTTCTCAAGGTAATCGCGGATGAGGTGATATCGCTGCTCGATATGCTTGAATTTTTGGTGAGACCTCGGCTCCTTAGCTAGGACTATGGCGCCATTATTGTCATAGTACAGAGAGACAACATCTAATGGCATCACTCCTAGCTTTGCGATGAACTTCTTATACCAGAATACCTTCTTTGTAGCCTTTGATGCAGCGATGTACTCTGCTTCCATGATGGAATCTACTATCATAGTCTACTTGAAACTTCCAACTGACGGTACCATAATTATACATAAACAAACTTTTAGATGTCGACTTTCGATTATCTATATCGGATATAAAATCCGATTCTGTATACCTCTGGACCAGGAGTTTTTCGTTATCAAAGACTAGAAATATATCCTTAGTCCTTCTTAGGTACTTAAGGATACATTTCACAGAAGTCCAGTTCTCGTTGCCTAGATTTGACTGATACCTTCTTGTGACACTCACAGCATAGGTAATATCAGGTCGTGTGCACAACATGGCATACATGAGGCTCCCTATTGTCGGAGTATAAGGGATCTTGCTCATGCATTCAATCTGCTCAGGTGTGTTGGGACATCTTCTTGGAGAGATGAATGCCATGTCTGAAGGGTACCAACCTCCTCTTGGAGTTTTCCATGCTAAACCTTTTTAGCACCTCTTCTATGTACATCTTCTATGAGAGACATAGCATCATATTCGGTCCATCTCTATAGATCTTATTCCTAGAATAAAGGATGTCTTTCCTAGATCTTTCATAGAGAACTCCTTGGACAACCACATTTTGACTGTAGTCAATATGAAAATATCATTCCCAATTAGGAGGATGTCATCCATGTATAGTATAAGAAAGACAACAGCGCTCCCACTGACCCTTTTAAAAATACGATTCTTCCTCATTCTTGATGAATCCAAATAATTTGATTACATCATTGAAACAAGCATTCCAGCTCCGAGAAGCTTGCTTAAGTCCATATATGGACCTTTGCAGCTTACATACCTTGTGATTATTATCACTAGATGTGAAACCTAGTGGCTGTTTCATATAGATATCTTTCTCAAGATATTCATTTAAGAATGCCATTTTCATGTCCATCTACCATATTTTATAATCGAAATAGGCTGCAATAATAAGTAATAAGCGGATGGATTTAAGCATGGCTAATGGTGAAAAAGTATTTTGATGGTCAGTCTTTTTGCACTGACTATAATCTTTCACTACGAGCCTTGCTTTGAATGTCTATATTTCCATCGGCACTTATTTTTCTTTTGAAGATCCATTTACATCCAATAGGTACTATATCTTTAGATAGACCTACTAAGGTCCAAACTTGATTAAAATGCATTGAGTCAATTTCTGACCTCATCACCTCTAATTATTTCTTGGAGTCAATATCTGATATCGCCTCGTCATAAGTTTTGGGATCATCATCATGAACCCCATTTTTTGTGAGGAATATTTTCTCTATGTCCTCTAAAATAGTACCTAAGTACCTTTTAGGAGGACGAAAAATTCTACTTGATCTATGAGGTAGAGGAGGTAGTGTTTGGGTTGGCTCAATCTGATTTGGTTTCATAGGTTCCTTAGCTCGTTTCTCATCGGAGACTTTCTGCTCGAGTCTAATCTATCTTCCAATACCATCATCTTGAATAAACTATTTTTCAAGGAAGATGGCATGTCGACTCACAATCACATTATAATCTTGCAGGAGATAGAAATAATATCCTAATGACTCCTTAGGATATCTAATAAATCGAGCTCTAAAGGACCTAAATCCTAATTTGTTTGCCTATTGTCTCTTGACATGGGCTGGACAATCCCAAATTTTGAGATGACTCAGACTTGGTTTCTTACCATACCATATCTCATATGGTGTGATAGGAATGATTTTAGATGAAACTCTATTTAGTAGATACATAGCGGTCCACAGACTATATCCCTAAAGAAACTCAAGAAGGTCCATGAAACTCATTATGGATCGGATCATATCTAATAGGATCCGATTTCTCCATTCTGAATCCCCATTGAGTTGAGACGTTCCAGGCGGAGTCCATTGAGAGACTATGCCATTATCCTAAAGATAGTTCAAAAACTTTTGATTAAGGTATTGACCTCCTTGATCTGATCGAAGAATCTTAATAGATTTTTTTATTTGTTTTCTACTTCAAGTTTGAATTTTTTGGACTTTTCAAAAGCTTCAAACTTATGTCGCATCAAATACACATACCCGTACTGAGATAAACATCGATAAAGATGATGAAGTAGATGTAATTATCCCTGGTTGGTACATCAAATGGGCTGCATACATCAGTATGTACTAGGGCAAGCAGGTCTGTAGCCCTTTTCTAATGTCCTATAAAAGGAAGCTTGGTAATTTTGCCATGAAGGCATGATTTACAAATCGGATATGACTCAAAAGTCAACAAACTCAATAGCCTGAATTTCTCTAATTTGTTAACCCTATCTTCACCTATATGACCTAGCCTAAGGTGCCAAAGATACCTATCATTTAGACTATCTCTAAGTAACTTTGATCCCATGGCATTTACGTTTTGCTCGATATTGAAAATAGATACATCAATATGTAACTGATAGAGACCATTTATAAGGAAACTACTTGCAATTTTATTTCTTTCATAAAGAATATTATAATGGTTCTTAAGAAAACTAATTACATAGCCTTCCTATGCTAAACATGAAATAGAAATCAAATTTTTGCTTGCTATAGGCATATAAAAATAGTCCTTAAGAACGAAATTTAATCCTGATGGTAATCACAAAGGATAGGTTTTCACGATCATAGTAGTAACTCTTGCTCTATTTTTGATGCATAGGATCATCTCACCATTCCTCATCCTCCTCCTATCCTCAAGATTCTATATAGAAGTGCACAAGTGAGCACTAGAATCAGAGTCAAGCACCCAACTAGATGTAGAAGAAATCTTAAGATTAGATTCTATAATGAGCATACCTCTAGAGGAACCTGCCTCCTTATTCTTCAGACTGGCTAGGTAAAGAGGGCAGTACCACTTCTAATGGCTGTCAGTGTTGTAATGAAAATATTTTTCTTTATCAGTAGCCTTCTTCTTCGGCTCTACCTTCTTCTTCTTTCCACCATCCACCTTCTACTTTTTCATGGACTTCTTCTTTCTAAAAGACTTTCTCTTGGAAGAAGTCTGCTCCATAGCAAGTACTGAATCTTTAGAACTTTTTATAGAAAGCTCAGCAGTAACCAGTATATTCATGAGCTCAGTCAAGGTATTCTGAAGTTTATGCATATGGTAGTTCATGATGAACTGCACATACGCATCAATCAAGGACTACATAATTATGTCAATCTACAGATCCTGATCTAACTTGATATTGAGCTTCTCAAGCTCTTCTAAGTTCTTGATCATCATCAGACAATGATCTTGAACTGACTGCCCATCATGCATTTGAGCTTTAAACAGTCTTTTAGTGACTTGATATTTGGCTGTGCGACTCTGTTCACCAAACAACTCTTGTAGGTGAGCCAACATTGATGGCTAGTCTTAATGTCTTCATGTTGGCATTGGAGCTCATCAGACATCGAGCCCAACATGTAGTACCTGACTTTATTATCTTCATCCATCCACTTCTTAAGAGATGTTTTCTAATCAACGGATGGATGGGCTGGTGAGGTGGGAGGATCTTATTCCAACACATGAGTCAACTTCTCAGAACCTAAAATAATTTTGAAGTTTCAAAGCCAATTGTTATAGTTGGATCCGATTAGTCTATGGGTATCCAGGATACAGGCTAGTAGGTTGGACGCAGACATCTTCCTCTAGAGAGTCAAAGTTTTTAGTTAGATTTTATAATAGACTTAATCAATTTATTTAAAAATTTTATTTTTAAATAAATTAGGCTCTCAATATTTACTCGGATCCCTACACTTCCTTGGTAGAGATGCAAAAATCTTCATATTTATTGATTTTTAGTGGGTGGTGCGGTCCCACCAACTAATTCATCACCTTACCTAACAATTATTGATGATGGATCAATCGATGAGTGGATAACTCTTGTCCAATGATTTTCTAATCATGATGCATCCAAACTTGGTCTCTAATTCATGAATCTCACCGTATCCAAAATATTGATCCACTCCTTAGTTAAGTCAGACCCACCATTTTTATGAATTGAATTTCTGATCAGGTCCCTCACCATATCCAAAATATTAAGCCCAACCCATCCTCCAACCCATAGCATGCAATGCCTAATAGACATGGTTGCATCCTTTTGTTGCAACTGAACCACTATATCCAGTCGAGAACAATCAACCTCGAAAAGGGCCTGCACATCCACAATGGTGGAAGACCTTAGACTTAATATTTTCTTAGGAAGATTTAATTTAGATCTCTTTAAATTTGACTGGACTTAGTCATAACAATTATGACTAACCTAGTGGCATGGGTTGGCTCGAATTGTTAGCCACCTCAAATCAGAATTGGATCGACACAAATGGCCAGGTAAGTGAGACCGGTGGAAGGGATATGCCATTAACTCAACAAAAATGCAATCAGATTGAGTAGCTCCCAATTAAAAATCAGTCGATCATATTTGCTAGACTTACGTTAGATACCAAATTATCAAATCAGAACTAATTGGATTAGCCTACAATCCAGGCTTGACCCCCAGAGTCAAATTAGGTCTTGACTTGATCGAGTCACACTTTAATGTGATTCGATCTTGACCCAGACTTAATCCTATTAGGTTGGTCAAATCTAAGCTTTCTTTGATCCCACCTAACCAACTCTTGATCCGATTTGATCGACCGCTAGACCTAATTGAGCTAACCAAATCCAAACCCAATTTTATGAATATATCTTAGATATGAAAATTCATAATTTTTATATCTAATTAATTTTATAATCTTAATTTTTAATTAAACTTTTGGTTTATGAACAAAATATATAACAAAAATTCTAGAATTTTAGGATCTAGAATTTTATAAAAAAATAAGTTCTGATTTCTGATTAAGGATGAATGTGCAGCACCCCTACACGTCATAAGAACACCCCATCGAATGGATGGAGAGGGCCTTTGAATCCCACTTTATTCTTATGATCGAATGGCCATGGAGAATGTCTTAATCAAAAATATAATTTTCTACTACAAAACTAGTTAGATCTAGATCATCTATCGCATATACAATTAATGATCTAACTAATACATATTTTGCATACATCTTATTTATCATAACTAAAATAATATGCATACTTTTAGATCTAAAATATCTCATATTAAATCTAAAAATAAAATTTTAAATTTGATCATATCAAATATAAAACTATTTTAGACATCTTATAGAACTGTTCTATGACTAGTCTAAGCATGTATCTTTCATATCTCATATGAATAAATCAAAAATTAAAAAAAATATTTTTTATTTTTAGATCTGATTACAATAATTATAATATCAAAAAAATAAAAATTAAATAGATCTAATATTATATTTAATCATATTAAATACATAATCATATTAGACTACATACAGAACTATTCATACATATTATATCTAAATACATATTATATCTAAATGATTTAATGTTTTAATTTTTTCATTTCAGATCTAATCACATATAATGTGACATTTAAAACCTTTTAATATCAGATCATAATCAAAAATAAAATCAAATCTAAGGTAGATCTGAGGAACTGCCAATCTGGCTCTGATACCAGTTGAAGAAAAAATCATATTTTTTGGCACAGGATCGTTCAGATCTGATTAGATCTGAAGAAATATTTTAAATTTTTTTTTCAAATCATAATCAGATTTGAGACATCTCAGATTTAATTCTTAAAGATCTGATATTAAGATTAAAAATAAAATTAAATCTAATTTAATTAAATACCTTATATTTGGATAATCAAATTATCCTGTGATGATTCTGATCTATCCTGAGGTTCTGGAAGGAGCGACACAAGTGCCTGGCCTCTACTAATATTCACTCGGATAGGATCTAAAGGTCTTCTCCTTCTGAATCTACTCTTTAAAAATTAAATTTGAATCTAATCTTGAAGTTCTTCAAAAACTCTTTTGAAGAGGCAGCGGTCATCTCCTTCAGCAGTGCTGTCTTCTTCCTGATCTGGACGTCTTTCTTCCTTGGATCACACTTGAACCTATGCCCAACTCCTTGGATGTGGAGAGGAGATAGAGAGGATTAGAAGATGGCATGGAATATATGTGGGCAGCCTTGCAGCATAGAGAATGGATGAAGCACACAAACCCTAGGTGCAGATAGGATTTAAATAGATCCTACTGTGCCATGTAGTGCCACATCATCCCGACCAATCAGAGGCCTTCATTCAATCAGACCTAAATCTGATTGATAGGATGATGTCATCTGATCTAATCAGATGTGAGTCCCTTTGAAATCCACACAGGTGGCACCTAAACTGGATAAACCCAATCTATTTGGCGCCTAGGTGTTTAAACCTATCAAAACACCTTAGAGTCCCATCTATATGGACTCCATCTCTTATCCACATGGGGCACACACCTAGGGTGGCATGCTTCCTCTCTCTTGCATCATTTAGTAGGGGGATAAGAGCCCCAGATGCTCTCCTATAGGTGCATGACACTTGGCCCCATGTCCAGGTTTTCAGGGTCAACAGTTGACTTATGTCCAAAAACAAGAATTAGTAGGTGATAGGAATTAGCAGGTGTTGTCTTAAATCCATCTAATAAATTAAGACAATCCTTTTCTGATCTAGACAAGCTCTAGTAAGACTAAGACAAGGTTCTTGAGTGAGCCCAAATAAATTTGGCTCAGTCGAGATGAACCTAAGTAATTAAAAAGAGGAGAATGTTAGGCTCAATCATGTGCTAGCATAATTTTCTTAAACCTAATCAGATCTAATCTAAATTAATTAAACTTGGTTAGTCCAATTGATGACATCCAGATCCAAACTCTTGTTTGTGTGATATAGTTAGATTCAGTTCTATATGGTAATGAGATATATCACGATCTATATTATCGACATCATCAAAACACCTTTCGTTGGATTAGAACTTTTTTGATTCATACAATTAAAATGATCGATCATCTAAATCATTTTAATTGCTCCCAAAATCCACTAGTGACACCTAGCAGTATATGATGGCATTCCATCAGAACTGAAAGCGAACCTCTCGATGCAGCTACTTGGGTGATTGGGTTCTTCTATCTTGAGCCTCGACTAGATTAGGGTTAAGGTGAACTCATCAAACCTAATATCAGTCATATGAATTAATCATTCGATTCGAGTCCTATGTGAAATCCTAATAGAAACTCTTTCTATCATATTCACACTACCATGGTCATGGGATTATGGACTCAATCTCATGATTATCATAGGGCTACTCCTCTTCTACCGAGATAGATAGATCTCCTATTGGTGTAATCCAATTCCTACAATGAACATGCTATGATCAACATACATCTCAAAATTTAGAATGGCTAGAAGATCGAGTTATGGTATAGTTAAACTATAACACCCTCAAAATAAACTATCAATGCACCTCAGATCAAAGAACCAGACACACCACTGCAACCTCGAGTCAGTCATTGATAAGAAGGTTGACTTCCTTATGACTACTCGAGGTGGTCACGCTCAGTGCCCTCATTCTCTAATGAGTATCTATACTCTTGCTTCGGTGTCTCCATACCATAGACTCAAGTTACATCTATTCTAAGAAAGTGATCATATACCAACCTTCTGGATCGATCACCATCGTCGTGATGATCCTACGATTGGGAGCAGTTTATGAGTTAATTCTGAAAATTCATGTCTTAAATTTTCAACTCTTGAAAAATATGAACTATCATTACTATTAACTCAAAGGATATATCACAGACACTTTAAATACACACAATGATAGAAAATAATTCTTTTATTAATTTATAATCAAAATTATAAAATTATCCTTGGAAGTGTATTACAAGTGTTAGTCAATCTAGCTTTTAGGGCACACATCTAACATCTACCGGAGTCCACTCAGGCTGGATCTAGGGGTGCTCTCCTTCTGGATCTGATCATCAAAAATTAAATCTAAATCTAATTTTGTAAAGCCTTCAAATCAATTGATGAAGGCAGCGCGCTTGTCTCATGAACGTCGTCTCTTTCCTTGAAACCTTCGCGCCAATTTCTATGGACCTTCTCTTGGAACCTTGGCCCAACCTTTGGGCATGGAGAAGAAGAAGAGGAGGGGCATGGAGAGCGAGGGGATGGCAGCAAGAGGGGCTTTGGGGCATGGAGCAATGACCATGTGAAATCCTAGGGCGCAGGGTCTCTTAAATAGAGCCCTACGCCACCTGTGTTCCAATGAAGAATCAAGCAATGAATTGCTTGGTTTGTCTCTGATTTCTTGACAAATTTTTCATGCCAACTCACATCAGATTTGTCACCCCAAATATTCCATAAAATGCCATACAAAATAGGTAGGGAGAAGGAAAGGAAGTTTGGTGCATAATGGATTCTTCCTTCTCTCTTAGAATTTGATCTCTATCAAACTCTTTGACTGGTCAAATTTAAAATTCGACCAAGTCAAAATCTATTCACCTTGAGCGCACACCTAGGAAAACATGCACCCTCTCCATGCCATACAAAAAAGCGAGGGCATGCGACCCTAAAAAATCTCTAGGGGCTTGTGCCCCTGATCCTTCTTTCTTACAATAGGGTCAACCTTTGACCCTGGTATGCGACAGAGAAGATAGGAGACCAAAAATAGTAGGTGACCAAAAATGGTAGGTATTGTCCAAAAATCATTTGTTGAATTTAAACAACCCTATTCTGATCTGGGCAAGTTTTAGTCAGGGTTTTGGTTGAGATGAACCAGAAAAACTACAAATGGAGAATGTTAGGTTCAATCATGTGCTAGCATAATTTTCTTGAATCTAATCGGATCTAATCCAAATCAATTAAATTAACTCAGTCCAATTAATTACAACTAGACTTAAACCCTTATATGTGTGATCCAGTTAGGTTCAATTCTGTATGGTAATGAGATATGTCATGATCTCTATCATTGACATCATTAAAACACCTTCGATGGATCAGAACTTTTCTGATTCATACAATTAGAATGATTGATCATCAAGATTATTCTAATTGCTTCCAAAATCCATCAGTGACACCTAGCAGCATATGGTGGCAATCCATCAAAACTAAAAATGAACCTCTCGATGCAGCTATCTGCATGAATCAATTCTACTATCATAAGTCCCGACAAGATTAGGATTTAAGGTAAACTCATCAAAGCCCAATATTCGTCATATGAATGAATCATTCAATTTGAGTTCGATGTGAAACTCTAATAGAAAACTCTTTTTTATTATATCACACTGCCATGGCCATGGGCTTAAAGGCTCGATCTCATGATCATCATAGGACTACTCCATTACCGAGGTTGATAGATTCCATCTTGGTGCAATCCAGTTCTTACAATGAACATGCTATAGTCAACATACACCTCAGGATTTTCAATGATTAGGAGATCGAGTTATGGTGCAGTCAAACTATAACAAACTCAAGGTGAATTGTTGATGCTTCTTAGATCAAAGAACCCGACACACAATTACAGCATCGAGCCAGTCATTGACGAGAAGGTAGACTTCCTTATGACTACTTGAGGTGGTTACGCTCAATGCCCTCATTCTTTAATGAGTACCTATACTCTCGCTTCAGTATCTCCACATCATCGACTCAAGACTCATCTATCCTTAGAAAGCAATCATACACCAACTTTCTGGATCGATCACCATCCTCATGACGATCCTACGATCAGAAGCAGTTTATGAGTTAATTATAAAAATTCATGTCTTAAATTTTTAACTCTTAAAAATATGAATTATCATTACCATTAACTCAAAGGATATATTACAGACACTTTTAAATACACACTATGATAGAAAATAATTTATTTATTAATTTATAATTAAAATTATAAAATTATTCTTAGAAGTGTATTATAAGTATCGGCTAATTTGGCTTTTAGGGCACACATCTAGCAATACTAACATATAGTAATAAGCAAAATCTATGGTTGTATCGAATCTTAGATGATGTACAAAAATTCTAATATATTTATCTAGAATTATTGGTTTGCTACTCAAGATTGAACTGGTATATAAGTACAATGTTTATTCCTAAAAATATATAATTATTCTATGGTAATGTAAATACCTCAAATCGTCCGATCAGTAATAAAAATACCTCAGCTCAGTTCTTGTATGTCAACATCCTGAGGTTAAGAAAGTTACCATAATACCTTCCAAGTTGGTGGTTGGATCTTGGTAGGAGATCTGAGCCACCCCCTTTAGCAACAGCTCATCCAGCAATCAGGACTTTCAGATCACCTTGGATAGGCAGCTCCTCGTCACCCTCGGCAGCCCAACTTGCAGATAAATCATAATCTAGCTATGACCTGACCACGAATAAGTTGTTTTCCACTTCTTCTAAACTCATGGGAGCAGATAAGGTATTCCAATTGTTCCAGTAATGATCTTTTCATCCTGGGAAGTCGGTCTTAATCTCACCACAACATCATTAGCAGCCCAAAATTAATGAAATAGTATAATGTCCATAAAAAGTTTTCTCTATAAATATCACAAACCTCGAGAACTCAGGTAAGCAAAAAGTTCCTCTCAGAAAACCCATTGTTGCTTTTTCATTTTTTGTTGACTTGAGCATCAGAGGATCCTCGCCAGAGTCAAATCCTCCAACTCAGACTTTGTTTTGTAGGTTACTCCAGCACTTCCTGCAAAAAGCCAATCACTCCGCTTCTGAAGCAAACCATTTCTAGCAACAACAAATAAAGCAAGGACCAATCTCTTGAATATGCTACTAAAAAAGGCATCATCATGTCTCAATGACGTTGAAGATGCTGTTGCCTCTTAGCAGGCAGATCTTCGGGCTGAAGATAATACTCAGCCCCTGGTGGTAGAAGCCTCTCCACCAGCTCAATCGATCTCTATTATAATGGACCAGCTTAACTTGCTCTTCCAGTAGTTCAAACCCTGATGGTCGTTGTTCAGGTGATCTAAACTGCTTTTGCGCCTCTTCCAATGGCACCACTACCAAGCCAGGCCATCCCTGCACTGCCCTCCATGGTGCAACCTGTACTTCCTTTGGCAATTTTGGCTACACCTCCTAGCTCGGTGCCACTTCAACTGCCAATCTCATAGCCCCAAATCGAGCTTCCTCGGGCATCCCCATAAAGCCTGAAGAGGAAGCAAACTCATCAGCGATCCCCTAGCCCACAATCTGGGGATGATTCAACCCTCGACCGCTGCTCTCCCCAATAATTGGAAGCATGCACCATCTGGGATCTTATGATAGAGAAAAAGGCTTCAAGAATTCAACAAGTGGATAGAAGTGTTAAATAAAGCCTCTTCTTCTCAACCCGAAGGTGGGTTTAGTGGCAAGCCTCCCTTTGATGAGAAGATTATGAAGGAACCTCTACCACCAAACTTTAAGCTACCTCAGCTTGAGACCTACAGTAGGACTTCCGACCCCATCGATCATGTTGAAATCTTTAAGATAATACTGCTCTTTCAAGGAACATCAGATGCCATTCTCTATTGGGCATTCCCCGCTACTCCTAAAGGGGTATCCCGATAGTGGTACTCCAGCTTCAAACCGGCCTCCATCCACTCTTTTAAAGAATTGAGTTGATCTCTGGCCATGCATTTTGTTAGCAACCATAAACAACAAAAGCGATCTGACTACCTCAACACCATCTAGCAAAGGGAGGGGGAGTCGATCCGCAACTATGTGAGATGATTTAACGTGGCAACCCTTGAAGTCTGTGACTTGGATCAATCAATCACGATGACCATCCTGATGGATGGATTGTAGAAGAACGACTTGAAAATATCATTAATAAAATTCTTTCCTCGAGACTATGCTGGAATGCTTGAATGATCGAGGAAATATACCAACCTCGAGGAGGCTTTTGCTGAAGATGTCCCTACAATTCTATAGTGGCAAGGACAAATAAGGAGTGCCCTTCCAAAGGATAGGAAGGTTACCATCGATGGTCATGATCTCCACCCCGAAGGCAGAAGGGCGGAGGTCCATCTAGAAACCACCGATCTCTAAGTCCCCAAAGGAGAGATCGACAGCGCTCTCCCCTGAGGTGGTACCATAATTATACACCTCTGAATGACACCCGGAGAGAGGTTTTGATGAAGATCTAGGCCAAGATCTCTCAACCTCTAAGGATGCAGACAAACCCCAAATACCGTGATTCGATGAGGTACTGCTTCTATCATCGTGACCACAGTTATGATATTGAAAACTATCGCCTTCTTTGCGATGCAATTATGAAGCTCATTTGAGAGAGGAGGCTAGATCACTTTGTTCGGGGAAGAACTCCTCCATGCCGACCTCCACCAAGACTTTGGCAACCACCTCGCCAACCTCTACATCTGATACCAATACCTGAGCAGGAAGCAAAAGAATCAGTGGTGGTCAAAGAGTGACCTCTTCATAGTGAAATCCACATGATCACTGGAGGGTCATTTAGATCAGCAACGACAAAGCGATCGAGGCATGAAGATAGGCTCGGAGATGCAATAACCTTCACTGAGCAGGATGCAGAGGGTGTATAACAACCACACAATGATGCAGTGGTTGTTTCTTTAAATGTTGTTGATTATAATGTACACTATGTACTTATTGATAATGAAAGCTCAGTTGATATTTTATACTTTTATACTTTTTTTTCATATGAGATTCTTTTTTGATCAGTTAAGTAGATCAATACATCGATCCAAGGATTTTCTAGAAGCTCAATGATCCTAGAAGAAATAATCAAGCTGCCTATCAAAGTGGGCACTCCACCTCTGCAAGTGATAGTTCCTGTGGATTTTCTTATTGTAAAGCTTCCTTTAGCTTACAACGCTATCCTCGTATGACCCAGTCTCTGAAAGTTGAGAGCCATAGTGTCTAACTACCACCTGACAGTCAAGTTCCCAATAATCCATGGAGTAGGAAAGATCCGAGGTAACCAGACTGTGGCATGACAATGCTTTGCCACCAAACTACAAGCAGAGGACCAAGTGAAAGCCCAGCTTGAACTTCCAACAAGACTAGATACTCGAGATGATCTAGTTGAGAATCGGGCACAACCATCTGATGAACTTTTGAAGATCCCATTAAGGAAGGAGAATCTCCAACAGACTGTAAAGATCGATTCCTGCCTTGACCAGGTAATAAAAAATTAGCTAATCGCTCTTTTGCAGGTGAATACAGATCTTTTCGTCTGGTCAGCTGTAGACATGCCTGGAATCGATCCAAAAATGATAGCCCATCATTTAAGGTTGGACCCTATTAGGAAATATGTCCTAAAATTAATCATTTAAGTTATAGATGATTGAAGTTAGTATATGAATTATTAAATAATAAAAGTTATTTGGCTTATTCATCATAAAAGTTCTATCTTCCTTAAATGAACTCCTAAATTATGATGTTCTTAGAACCACACTTAATCGATAAAGAAGAATTTATCGGATGGTTTTTAAATTATTCATGATTAAATGATAAGTTATTAACTAGGATGATAACTTATCGAGTGAAGGTGCTGTATGTCATATGCATTGATTGTCCTCATAACCAAATGATGTGGAGACACTGGTATGTAATCCAGATGAAATGTAGGAGTACATCTATACTGAATGTGACCAATGTAGTATTGTGAATATATCCTAAAGCCAATCGTTAGTCTATTGATGATTGAGCTATACTTTTATAATTATATATAAATTATGAATTAATAAAAATTATTTTAACATTTTTCATCATAAATTTTTTTGTCTTCTAATGAACATCTGTGTTGTGATGAAGTTCATAGGACTATCTAGATTCGACAAAGAAGGATTTATCGTTGAGTCCTTAAAATAGTTCACGATCAAATGATACATTGTTACTTAGGATGACAACGTTTATCGAGTATAGGTCATTGTGTGCCATATAGGTTGATTATCCTCGTAACCAAGAAATATTGAGATACTGTATGACATGCAAGTGAGATGTATGGGTACCTCTGTATTGAACGTAACCAACTCTAAAGCTTTTCTTCTGTCAAGATTAGCTTCAATGGAATATGGGTATGAGTGTCCCTTCGATCTGAAATCACCATGGTGACTTTCAAACAACTCACTATGCTTTGGTGCTAGACTACTTGAATTTTTAATTCAATAACGAAAGATTTTTGGGCACTATCAAGTACTTGAGGAGTCAGTGCGTGTATCAAGATGGGATTAACCACTCTTGGTTTAAGGAGTTGTGTTCAATTATGTTTCAATTTAGCAAAGCCTTGGCCAGAGTGGTCTTAGTGAGGAGTCATGGGACTAATTGCTTTGAGATACGACATGGATGTATTTTTTAGGATTGACAGTCTAATCCTAAGTCATCTATTACACAGCGGTCATAGGGATGAATTATATGGTAACCATATTCGCATAGGTTCTGATTATTACGATATGAGTATTCGACCTATCTGAACATCAAGTACTATTGCTATATGGTCACTTCGATTAGTACAGAAAGTGATTTTTGTGCTACTGGCTTAGGTTTGAACTTATGGAGTCACACACACTAGAGGTTTCTTTCTGATCTGTTGGCTGTGGTCAAGAGTCCCACTGGACTGGGACTCTTCGACCAAATATCCTATAGCATTAGGACACTAAGTCCTACTTATCTGAAACTCTCTAATCAAGAGTATGGACTCTATGATCGCAAGTTTCATTCATTTTGAACACCAGGGTCAAGAGTTTCACTGGTCTAGGACTCTTTGATTAGGGTTTCATATCGATGAACTCTATTGCTTGGTGACCTACTGAATTTGGACTCTAATTTCATGATAAATTTATTAGTAATTTGATCACTAATTAACTTAATTTGATTGAATAATTAATTTTGATTCAAGTCCAATTGAATTAGGTTCAGTTAGGTTTGACCCGATTAGGTCACGAGTTGACCTAATCATCGAGGAGTTTTGAATTCTGATTTGATCAGAGGTTGAGCTTGATCAATTCTTAATTTTATTGAGATCTAATTGAGCCTAATTAAGTCTAAATATATTGGATTTAATTTAGTCTAATTTGACCTAACCAATTTTGATTGGGTTGGTTCAGTTGGTTGAAGTTTAGAATTCAAAGACTAGTTTGACTAGTCTTCCCATGCGCCTTATTTAAACCCCACACCCCATTTAAATTCTGAATTAATTCTCCCATACCTTTTTTCTCATGCACATAAGAGGTTTTGACTGGTCGTTTGTCATCCTCAAGTGATAAGTTATGGTTAGTTGCCATTCAAATTCAAAAAGAGTTTGAATTTGGATCAGCAACACCCATATCTTATCCCTGCGCCACCTAAACTTTTGTACGCCTATTATCTCCATGTGAAAGGAGTTTCTCATGGACTTTTCCTTGCTGAAGTGTGGGTGCACAACTCCTTTCCACATCCCAATTAAGTTTAATTTCAGTTGGTTGAAATTTTGGATTAAAATGAGATTTCAATTCAAAACTAGCAACCAATTTGTTCTCATCTTCACACATGTATGTGACAATATTTGGCAAAAAATAAGAAAGGGGAGACTTTTGGGACATGAAAAATCCATCTGAAAAGAAGTAGAGGACTTTCATGAGCCTTTGTGTGCATGAGAAAAAAATTTTAAAATTCCCATGAGAAGAAAAATTAGAGAGGGGCTAGCGCAGGGTTTTCATTGAGTGCAGCCCTAGGTATTTGACCTAGGGTTCGGAAAGAGTTTGCATGAGCTATGAGTGTCCAAAGCCCACAAAACTTTTGAGAGAACCTCCTCTGGCTCTCTACTATGTCTATCAGCAACTCGAAGCATCTATGAAGCCTGTAGATGAAGGTCGAAGTCATTCGATCAAAGTAGCACCTAAAGCATTCCGACATCGAGCTAGCACTCGCGGGGAGCCGATCAGGACCAAAAATCTCATGTGGATGATCCATGGAGGCCAGACATTTGTGTGGCTATGTCGTGACTAGTGAACCTCCTTGACGACGATCAGATCATGGTGATCAACTACCAAGGAAAAGATATTATGTTCTAAAAACATAGATGTAGTAAATAGTTTGCTGCATAGTTTTATTTTTCAGATCTATATGAATGCATGCATATTATGTTTAGATCCTTAGTATAGAATTTAATATTTTGATATGATCAATAGATGATTAATTAGATTAATTATTTTTTTTATTATATTTTTTCTATTTTTAAAATTTTTTTCAAAAGTAGCACTGCAGACCCCGCATTGTTCCTTCAATTGGTATCAGAGCAATGGTTTGCTAAACATGATATGCTTGCATGTTTAGATTAATAATTTAGATTTAATCTAAATATTAATTTAATAATTTAATTAATTAGATCTAAAAATTAAAATCAAGATCGCATAGATTGCAGGTTATCCTACTGTAGGGTTTACCTCCTATAGTGCAAAGATTGTCATTGTACGTGCTTGATCTTGTAGTTGATCATAAAATTTTTAGATTAGATCTAATTTTTATGATATAATAAATTAGGTTTTAATCTAATTTTTTATCATGAATGCATGTTTAGATAGGATCTGATGTTTGATTCATGATTTAGTATTATGTAGTGTACATAGTTTCAGATTAAACCCTACAACTAGTGTTGTTTATGAATTGATTCGATTCAATTTTGAAGTGAGTCGACTCAATTGGTGAACAATGCCATATTGTAAAAAATCTTTCAAAATTTGAAAAATATTTTTCAAATGCCGAACCCTAACCCTTAGCCCATAAACGTAAATGAAATTAAGTGAAATGATTTAGTATCTAGAATTATGAATTAAGATCTTAAGTCATTAATCATAAACTTGTGGGTTATTGGGTTAGATGAATTAGGTCCATAAATTAGGTTAGACCTAAGGTTAGTTAAAGAATGGACTAATTTAGAGTAGTTGATCAAATCTAATTTAATGTTAGTTTAGATTAGGTCAAGAACTCTATAGACTCAATTACAATTGTTGTAGCTGGTCAAATCTATGCCTTTAATAAAGATAAATGAACTTGATTCATGGCTACGCGGTTGAATTCAAAATTACTAGATTGGTCAAATTGAAACTAATAAATTGGATGGTGTCTAAGGTAAGTTTGGCACTTTGACCAGTGATTTTTAATTGAAAGCTATTCGCATTGATTCAATCTTTGATGAGTTAATAGCATATTTCTTCCACTGATCTCACTTACTTGGCCATTCTGGTGAATTAGATTTTGATTAGATCACTTGATGATTTGGGCTCACCCATGTCAATTAGGTAAATCAGTTTGACTGATTTAGGTGCTCCTAATACTAGCCTAGATTAGATCCTTTTTGATCTGACTTTGTAAAGTCAGTGAGACAATCGAAATTAGCTCGCTGAATTTCTTTTTCTTCTTAAAATATGTTAATTAAATCCTCTAAAATTATTAGATCTTTAAAATAAAATAGTTTTATAGATAACTAAATCATAGCCTCCTATTAAGTTGAGTGATAATGGGTTCATTAGTATAATGATCATTGAAGGCCCAAAGGCCTGATGATTATTGACTAATAAAATTATCATTTATAAAATGATAATTTGGTTAAGTCTTTTTAATCATGGTTTAGGTTAGTCGACTAAAGTTGGGCCTGATCATTTATTGGTTAGATGAGACCAAATGTAGTCATGTTAATGGTTGGACCTAACCGAACCTTTTCAGTGGAGGCCAAAGCCTACTGATTAGGTGTCCAGGGCAAAATTAATATTACTAGAAGTTGTTTAGAGAAATAATTAATTTTGAATCTATCCATAGATGCACATAGGTTGACCAACCAAAGTTGGGCTCATGTGTAGTCTATGTGGATTCTAGTACCCACTAAGAAATTAAAGTAATTCCTCGAATTGGAGGTAGAGGCTATCAATTTATATAAAATAGTCGGAGGACCTTTAGACTAAATTGAAGGCCTCTCCCCTCCTTCTCCACGCCATACTCTCTTCTCCCCTTGCTCTCCACGTCCAAAAGTGTTTTGGACTTAGTTTGGTGCGATTCAGATCAAGGAAAGGCGATCAAAAGCAAGAAGGCTGCGCTGCTGCAAAAGGACGACTGCAGATCTTCAAAAGAGTTTTGAAGATCCTCCAGATCAGATCCAGATCTGATTTTTGGAGGTGTGATAGAGAAGAAGAGGTTCTCCAGATCCAATCCGAGTGGATACCGGTAGAGGCCAGGCGCTTGCGTGGCTAAGATCCAGAACCTTCCGCTACAATCAGGATCATCTACAGGGTAATAGGATTACCCAAATCAGGTAAATTAAATTTGATTTAATTTATCTTATTTTATTTTATTTATTAAAATAATAAGAATCAGATCTAAAACATATCAAGATATGATTGAGATCAAGAGAAAAAATTTTTGAAATATATCTCTTGATCTAATCAGATCTGGACGAACCTGGACCGGGAAATCAGGATTTCCCTTCAACTGGTATCAGAGCCATGGTTCTAAAATTGTTTAGATCTGATTTTAATTTTATTTTAATTAAAAATAATGTGATTTCAGATGTCACATGAGATGTGATCAGATCTGAAATCAAGAAAAATTAAAATTAAATGATTTGGATCTAAGAACATGAAGATATGCATGACTAGTTCTAGAATAGAATAGTTCTATAGAATAGTTTTGCATGTCTTTGATTTAATATGATTAAATCATATTTTAGATCTTCTTATTTACTGTTTTCTGATATTATAAGTGTTATAATAACATCTGATAAACAGCAAATAAAAATTATTTAATTTTAAATATCATATGAGATATGATAGATGCATGACTAGACTAGTTGTAGAATAGTTCTACATAATTATCTAGATTAGAATTTATTTTGATTAGATCAATTTAAATCTAATTTTTCAGATTATTATATGATAATTTAGATCTGAAAACATGCATGATTATGATACATGAGATGTATGCAAAATATGCCTTGGTTAGATCTAAATTTGTATATGAGATATATGATATAGATCTATAACTGTTTTGTAGATTTACATGTTCCTGATTAAGGCGTTCCTCTTGGCCGTCCGGTCATAAGAACGAAGAAGGGTTTAAAGGCCCTCTCTTCCCATTCGATGGGGTGTTCTTATGACGTGTAGGGGTGCTGCGTGTTCGTCCTTAATCAGAAACCCAAAACTTACTTTCTGCAAAACCCTAGATCCTGAAACCCTAGGATTTATTGTGCATATTTTGTTTATGAACCCAACTTAATTAAGAATTAAGTTTATGGAATATTAATTAGGTCTAAAATTGAGAATTTCAGATCTAAGACATATTCATAATACTGGGTTCGGGCTTGGGTAGCTCAATTAGGTCTAAGCGGTTGATCAAACCGAATCAAGAGTTGGTTAGATGGGATCAACAATGCTTAAATTGACCAGCCTAATAGGATTAAGTCTGGGTCAAGATCGAGTCACGATCAAGCAAGACCTAATTAGGCTCAGAGGTTAGAGTCTGGATTGTAGACTAACCCAATTGGTTCTGACTCAATAATTTGGTGTCTAAGGTAAGTTTGGCACAGACGACCGACTGGTTTTTAATTGGAAGCTCCTCGACCTGAATGCGTTCTTGTGCGAGTTAACGGCATATTCCTTCCACCGGTCTCACTTACCTGGCCATATCTGTTGACACAGTTCTGATCTGAGGTGGTCAATAATCCGAGCTGACCCATGCCACTAGGTTAGTCATAATTGTTATGACTAAGCCAAGTCCAGTTTAATGAGACCTGAATCAATTCTCCCTAAGAAAAGATTAAGTCCGAGGTCTTCCACCATTGTAGACGTGCGGGCCCTTCCCGGGGTTGATTGTTCTCGGCTGGATACAGTGGCTCAGTTGCACCGGGAAGACGCAACCATGTCTATTAGGCATTGGATGCTATGGGCTGGAGGATGAGTTGGGCTCAATATTTTGGATACGGTGAGAGACCCAATTAGGAACCCAGTCTATGCAAATGGTGGGTCTGACTTAACTAAGGAGTGGATCAATATTCCGGATACGGTGAGATTCATGAATTAGAGACCAAGTTTGGGTGCACCATGATTAGAGAATCATTGAACAAGAGTTGTTCAATCATTGGCTAACCCATCACCAATAACTGTTAGGTGAGGTGATGAGTCAGTTGGTGAGACCGCACCACCCACTAGAAATCATCAATCGTGGAGATTTTCGCATCTCTACAGAGGGAGTGTAGGGATTCGAGAAAATAGTGAGAGCTAATTTTGTTTAAAAATAAAATCCCTAAACAAATTGGTCAAGTCAAAATTACAGTATCTAACTAGAATCTTTGACTCTCTACAGGAAAATGTCTGCGTCCAACCCACTGGCACGTATCCTAGACACACATAGACTGACTGGACCCAATTATAAAGATTGGCTCAGGAACTACAAAATTGTTTTGGGTTCAGAGAAGTTAACACATGTTTTGGACCAGGACCCTCCCACCTTACCAGCTCGTCCATCCACTGAACAGAGAGCGTCTCTGGAAAAATGGATTGACGAAGACAATAAGGCCAGATACTACATGTTGGGCTCGATGTCTGATGAGCTCCAGCGCCAACATGAAGATATCGGGACTGCTCGCCAAATGTTGGCTCACCTGCAGGAGATGTTTGGTGAACAGAGTCGCGCAGCCAAATATCAAGTCACGAAACGACTTTTTAAGGCTAAGATGCGTGATGGGCAGTCAGTCCAAGATCACTGTCTGACAATGATCAAGGACATGGAAGAGCTTGAGAAGCTCAGTGTGAAGTTGGACTTGGACTTGCAGAATGATATTATTCTGCAATCCTTGACTGATGCATATGGGCAATTCATCATGAATTACCACATGCATAAACTTCAGAATTCCTTGGCCGAGTTGATGAATATGCTGGTTACCGCTGAGCTTTCTATGAAAGGTTCTAAAGGCTCAGTTCTTGCTATGGAACGGACTTCTTCCAAAAGAAAGTCTTATGGAAAGAAAAAGGAAGTCTGTGAAAAAGCAAAAGGTAGAAGGATCAAAGAAGAAGAAGGCAGAACCGAAGAAGAAGGTCGATGGCAAAGGAAAGTGTTTCCATTGCAACAGCGACGGCCATTGGAAGCGGAACTGCCCTACTTACCTGGCCACCCTAAAGAACAAGAAGGAAGGTCCTTTTGGAGGTATGCTCATTATTCGAGCAAAACATGAATGCCAAACGACCTAGGGAGAGTCCAAACGACAGATATCTATGGCACCTGAGATTAGGTCATATAGCAGAAGATAGGATTAACAAATTGGAGAAAAATGGGCTATTGAGTCCATTGACTTTTGAGTCATATCCAACTTGTGAATCTTGTCTTCAAGGCAAAATGACTAAACTCCCTTTTGTTGGACATGGGAGAGGGCCACAGATCTCCTTGCCTTAGTACATACTGATGTGTGCGGCCCATTCGATGTGCCGGCTAGAGGCAATTTTGTCTACTTCATTACCTTTACCGATGATCTGTCTAGGTATGGGTATGTGTATCTCATGAGACACAAGTCTGAAGCTTTTGAAAAGTTCAAAGAATTCAGACATGAAGTAGAAAAACAAACTGGAAAACCCATTAAGGTTCTTCGATCAGATCGAGGAGGTGAATATCTTAGCCGGGAATTCCTAGACTATCTTAAGGAAAATGGCATAGTCTCTCAATGGACTCCACCAGGAACACCTCAACTCAACGGGGTTTCAGAACGGAGAAATCGGACTCTATTGGATATGGTTCGATCCATGATGAGCTTCACAGACCTCCCAGATTTTCTTTGGGGACATTCATTATTAACTTCAATCTATTTACTGAATAGGGTTCCCTCTAAAACCGTTCCTACCACACCGTATGAGATATGGCACGGTAAGAAACCAAGTCTGAGTCATCTCAGAATTTGGGGTTGTCCGGCTTATGTCAAAAGACAACAAGCGGACAAGTTAGAGTTTAGGTCCTTTAGAGCTCGATTCATAGGATATCCTAAAGAGTCATTAGGATACTATTTCTACATTCCTGAAGACCACAATGTGATTGTGAGTCGACATGCCATATTTCTTGAAAAACAGTTTATTCAAGATAGTGGCATTGGAAAGCAGATTAAGCTTGATGAGAAAGTCTCACAAGCAGAAAGAGCTAAGGACCAAGTGGAACCAAATCAGGTTGAGCCAATAAGAACACTACCTCCTCCACCTCGTAGATCGGAAAGAGTTTCCCGTCCCCCTGAAAGATACTTAGGTATTATTTCAGAGGATGTAGAGAAAATGTTCCTCATAGGTAATGATGCTCATGGTGATGATCCCAAAACCTACAACGAGGCGATATCAGATATCGACTCCGAGAAATGGCTTGAGGCAATGAAGTCAGAGATCGACTCGATGCACTCAAACCAAGTCTGGACCTTGGTAGATCCACCAGAAGGTATAGTACCTATTGGGTGTAAATGGATCTTCAAGAGAAAGATTGGTGCAGATGGGAATGTGGAGACATTCAAGGCTAGACTGGTGGCAAAAGGTTATAGTCAACGTGAAGGCATTGACTATCAGGATACCTTTTCCCCGGTAGCTATGCTAAAATCCATCCGCACATTGCTTGCTGTTGCAGCCTATTTCGATTATGAAATATGGCAAATGGACGTGAAAACGGCATTCCTAAATGGATATCTTGAGGAAGATATCTATATGGAACAGCCGCTAGGTTTCACATCCAGTGATACTGATCACAAGGTTTGCAAGCTGCAAAGGTCCATATATGGACTTAAGCAAGCATCTCGGAGCTGAAACACTCATTTCAATGATGTGATCAAAAAGTTTGGTTTCATCAAAAACGAAGAGGAACCATGTGTTTTCAAAAGGGTCAGTGGGAGCGCTGTTGTCTTCCTCGTATTGTACGTGGATGACATCCTCCTTATTGGGAATGATATTCCCATGTTGACATCAGTCAAGATGTGGTTGTCTAAGGAATTCTCCATGAAAGACCTAGGTGAAGCATCCTTTATTCTAGGAATTAAGGTCTATAGGGATAGACCGAATAGGATGCTAGGACTTTCACAGAAGATGTACATAGAGGAAGTACTAAAGAGGTTTAGTATGGAAAACTCTAAGAGAGGATTAATACCCTTCAGACATGGTATTCATCTTTCCAAGAAGATGTGCCCCAAGCACACCTGAGGAAATAGAACGCATGAGCAAGATCCCTTATGCTTCTGCAATAGGGAGCCTCATGTATGCCATGCTATGTACACGACCTGATATAGCCCATGCTGTGAGTGTCACAAGCAGATATCAGTCAAATCCAGGTGAAGAACACTGGACTTTTGTGAAGTGTATCCTTAAGTACTTGAGAAGAACTAAGGATATGATGTTGATCTTTGGTAATGGAGAACTCCTGGTCCAGGGATACACAGACTCGGACTTCATGTCCGATATAGATGATCGAAAGTCGACATCTGGAAGTCTGTTTGTGTGCAATGGTGGAGCTGTCAGCTGGAAGAGTTCCAAGCAAACTGTGATAGCAGATTCCACCATGGAAGCAGAATATATAGCTGCATCAGAGGCTGCAAAGGAAGCGTTCTGGTACAAGAAGTTTGCTGCAGAAATTGGAGTAATGCCATCAGATGCCATTCCTCTTTACTGCGACAACAATGGCGCCATAGCCCTTGCTAAGGAGCCGAGGTCTCACCAGAAGTCCAAGCACATTGAGCGGCGATATCATCTCATCTGCGATTACCTTGAGAAAGGTTACGTTGAGGTCAAGAGAGTCAACTCCACAGATAATGTGGCAGACCCACTTACAAAGCCATTGGGCCAGCAGAAGATCGAAGCCCACCTTGAGAAGATGGGACTTAGACTTGTAGCCAATTGGCTTTAGGACAAGTGGGAGATTGTTAGATATATGTGCCCTAGAAGCCAGAATTGGCTGACACTTGTAATACACTTCTAGGGGCAAAATTGTAATTTTGACTATAATTAATGAAATGGGTTATTTTCTATCACACATGTGTATTTAGTGTCTGTGATACATCCTTTGAGTTAATGGTAATGATAATTCATATTTTCAAGAGTTGAAAATTTAAGACATGAATAATCATTATTAACTCATAAACAGCTCCCGACCATAGGATCATCACGAGGATGGTGATTGATCCGGAAGGTTGGTGTACGATCGCTTCTCTTTAGTAGATGAGTCTTGAGTCTACGGTGTGGAGACACCGGAGCGAGAGTACAGGTACTCGTTAGAGAACGAGGGCACTGAGCGTGACCACCTCGAGTAGTCATTAGGGAGTCTACCTTCTCGTCAATGACTGACTCGATGCTGCAGTAGTGTGTCTGGTTCTTTGACCTGAGATGCATCGGCAGTTCACCTTGAGGGTGTTATAGTTTGACTACACCATTACTCGGTCTCCTAGCCATATGGAACCCTGAGGTGTATGTTGGCTGTGACATGTTCATTGTAGGAACTGGATTGCATCAAGATGGGATCTATCTACCTCGGTGGTAGAGGAGTAGCCCTATGATGATCATGAGAATCAAGTCCTGAAGCCCATGGCCATGGCAGAGTGAAATAATAGAAAGAGTTTCTATTTAGATTTTCACATGGACTTGAATCGAATGATTACATCATATGACAGAGACTAGGGTTTGACGAGTTCACCTTAACCCTAATCGATCGGGGCTCAAGATAGAAGAACTAATCACACAGGTAGCTGCACCAAGAGGTTCGCATTCAGCTCTGATGGTTGCCACCATATCTGCTAGGTGTCACTGGTGGATTTTGGAGCAATTAGAATGATTTAGATGATCGATCATTCTAGCTGTTCGAATCAGAAGAGTTCTGATCCATCGAAAGGAGTTTCGATGATGTCTATGATAGAGATCATGACATATCCCATTACCATACAGAACTGAACCTAACTGGGTCACACAAACAAGGGTTTGAGTCTGGTGTTCATCAATTGAACTGATCTAGTTCAATTGATCTGAATGAGATTCAATTAGGTTCAAGGAAATCGTGCTAGCACTCGATTGAACCTAACGTTCTTCTTTTTCTATCACAAATAAGTTTCCTGACTGAGCCAAAGATTTTGTGCAATCAGAGGCTTCATATGGTCTGACTGGAGGTTGTCCAAGTCAGAATAGGTTGTCTTATTTGTAAGACATTACCTGCCATTTTTGGTCACCTGCCATTTCTTGTTCTTTGACTTTGGTCAAAAGTCTACCTTTGACGTCAAACGTTGACCATTCACCCTTTGACTTTTGACCACATGTCATGCACCTATTGGAGAGCTGGTGGGGGCTTGTCCCCCTGCCAGAACCTGGCAAGGAGAAGGGCGCACGCCAAGGGTGGCGTGAGCCCAAGTAGGAGGCGCCTAGGAGTCCTTGTTGGACAAGGACTCCACCTCCCTTTAGGATTCCAATCAGAGTTCTACTAAGAATCCAGTTTGACTGGTCTTAGGCACCCTCTAAGGAGGAATCCAGGGGTCTCTTTTTCAACCAATCAAATTTAGATCTGATTTCACAAAGGGTTGTGATTGGTTGAGAGGAAGAGGAGTTGGATCACAAGAGGTCTATAAATAAGACCCTGCGCCCAACCCTAATCCTAAGTGAAGTCAAGTCTTATTGAAGAGATTCCCACGTCCAAGGCTGCCTCTTCCCTCCTTCTCCACGCCATACTCTCTTCTCCCTTGCTCTCCACGTCCAAAAGTGGTTTTGGACTTAGTTTGGTGATTCAGATCAAGGAAAGGCGATCAAAAGCAAGAAGGCTGCGCTGCTGCAAAAGGACGACTGCAAATCTTCAAAGAGTTTTGAAGATCCTCCAGATCAATCCAGATCTAATTTTTGGAGGTGTGATAGAGAGAAGAGGTTCTCCAGATCCAACCGAGTGGATACCGGTAGAGGCCAGGCGCTTGCGTGGCTAAGATCCAGAACCTTCCGCTCAATCAGGATCATCTACAGGGTAATAGGATTACCCAAATCAGGTAAATTAAATTTGATTTAATTTATCTTATTTATTTTATTTGTTAAAATAATAAGAATCAGATCTGAAACATATCAAGATCTGATTGAGATCAAGAGAAAAAATTTTGAAATATATCTCTTGATCTAATCAGATCTGGACGAACCTGGACCGGGAAATCAGGATTTCCCTTCAGTCGTTCGATGGTGATTCGAGTGAAATCAGCAATCGAAAAAAAAAAATCGATTGTCTGATCCTGACCGCAAACAACCACCACCACATGATCGTGTATTTACTGTTCCTATGGACCGCATGGATCGGCCACATCGTGCACCACAACCAATCAGCGCCTTCTATTAATAGATGAAAAGACCAAAATGCCCTATGAGCCATGATGAATTTTTTGTAAATCCTTTAGGGGTCTAGGTCTACCATGTGGCATGCTCTCATTTGTCGGTGTCTGCTGAGCTGACGGTCCATACTATTTCTGTAGACCGGTTGATGGCTTCTGGGCTTGAGTCGGCTAGCTTAGATGGCTTGGCACACTGGCTTGGTTGGCTTGGCTCAGTGCATTTGGATGCACCGACTGCTGCGATATGGCGGCTTGAGCCGTTTGAGCCGTATGTTATTTTTTTATTTAAATTTTTTTATTTTATTTCTTTAGAAATTCATATCATTTTCGTTTTAGCTCCGTTTTGCTCCAAACTTATTTCGTTACGATAAAAAAAATGAGCTCTTTTCATTAATTATAAAATTTTATTTTCTAATTTTTATTATTTTTTAATTAATTTTTTAATTAATAAAAATATAAATTTCTTAAAAATTATATATAAATTGATTAATAATTTTTAAAAATTAATATAAATTAATTAATAAATTAATATTTTTATTGGTGAATTTATGATACTTATCACACCCTCTAACTTAAGCTTTGCTCGTCCTTGAGTAAAGAAAGAATTTAGTTTTAAATATCTTTTTAACTTTAGAGTTTCGAATTTTACTTAAGCAGTTTTCAAAATGGCCATTGATATTCAGTAGAGCTTAAGTGAGACATATCATTGGGGTATTAATACTTATCAATAGAAAAATTAAGTAAAGAGCATTAAATTTTTTTAAACTTTTTTTAAATTATCCCACCTTTATCTCTAATTTGTCTAAACTTTTATATAAGCAAGTGTATTGCTACTTCTGTCCTTCATTTATTGATTTTTATTTTTACATTGCCCACTTTTTGATGTGAATATCATTGCTTACTTAGGCAAAGGGACCCAATTACTCAATGGAAAATATTTTTTTTCTTTTTGTTTTTTTTTAATGTTGTACCACTATTGAGTGTCTTAACCCTTAAGCCTTTGTACTATCCTCTCTTCC
>QRFJ01007484.1:0-25477 GCA_006176705.1 Cocos nucifera
TTAGAACTTCTAACCAATGTCCGTCTGAGAAATCCGACCGTAATTGGAGAGGATCACGGGAGCCAATGTAAGCCCTCTTCTTCCTTTCAATTTTCCTTCTTACACACCACCCACACCAACCCAAAATAACCCATACTATGTCACAATCCAAACCATCGCGGCCACACGCACATATTGAATGCCGAAAACACTTCACCAAATTTTTTTTGAAGATTTCACTCCCCTATTTTTCCTTCGCTATGGTTTCTATACCAACACACGTATTTGCAATTAGACGGAAGATCTTGAACCTACAATGTAATAACGGAAGGCCATCACTGTATATATCCATAATTTCCATTTCCACTGCTATAATTTTTTATTTGACCCATTGAATCACTGTCAGAGGATGTAAGAACATTCAGTCCCCAAAACAGCCCCATAAAAAAACCAGAAAAAACCAAAACACACAAAACAACCAACGGTGTCCCTCAAAAAATAAGACGACAAGCTATATCCTTACTTTTTGACAACCGTTGCGTAGAATTAACCAACGGCAATCAATCAAATTTGTGCATAGAGATCCCACATCACTAAGAAAGCTAAAAGAGAAATAAAGGTTTCTTCAAATACCTGATTCCCAATCTGACAATGTCATGAAAAAACTTTCATCCCGGAATCAATATACTTGATGGTATATTTCATCATCTATAGTAGATATTAGTGTATCCCTATATAAATAACTAATAATTGCTTTGAATATCTGTTACCATTGCATCGCTCATAATGATTTTATCCAACAAGAAAAAAACATAATATTTAATTATCAATTCAATGGACCCAACACAATGCAGACGCACCCACTTCTAGCTAGGTTTAAACCCAATTATGAACCAAGAAAAAAACACCCTGTGTATTATGCCGGGTCAGTCTATCGAATAGGATGAAGCTTTGTGACCACACCTCCACATGAGTAATGGAGCCAGATCTGTGACTAAATTCTAACTAACAAAAATTAGATTTATTGATTCTAAATAATATGGAATTGCCGGAGACAATGAAAGTCAGTGTCTGGATTAGCTTACGGTAACATTTAAAGAAAAATGGGATGTGTATGCTAGGTTAGACCTCAAGAGGCCTAGCGGGCTAGATTGCAGCATGTGTTTGGCCTACCACGGGCTGGAGCATGATTGTAATTAATCCAATACCGAAAAGATAAACATAAAATATGGGAAAGAGAAGCATGCGGACTAGTCGACCATGTATGAAACATGGTGTATATTTTGGCCTACCATGGGGCTGGAGCATGGTTGTGACTGAGTTCAGTGCCGAAATCAAATTAAGATGATACTATATTTAATAGATGGATATCTAGACTAGTCAACACATGTGAAACATGATATTATGATGTCAGCCATGGGCTAAGATATGATTGCCGGCCATGGGCAAAAATGTGGTGGCCTACCACGGGCTGGAGTGTGAGCGGGTCTAGTCCAGTGTCGAAATGAAAATATTGTTTGGATCGAAATTATGTTAATTAATAAATGATAAGTAATTCCATTGAATTAATGTTGATTAATATTGTTGATTGGTGATATGCGATGTGTATATGATGATATTATTTAATTATCATATTGATGATGTATGAATATGATTATTTTCTTATCGATTATATATATTTATTAAATGATGTTTTATATTCATGCTGGTGTAAGTGTGGAAAATTCTTACTGGGCTGTAAAGCTCACAATCCTTCTTTCTCTTCTCTTTTAGATTTATAGGATGCTTAGTTTCGGATCGGGTTGGGCATGAAGTTCGAGCGATGGAGTCTTTAGTTAGTTAGTTAATTAGTTATTTTCTGATACCAAACATATGTTTAAATTTTATGAACAAAGATGGATTTGTTTGATTAATAAATATGATTAAAATTTATTAATTCTTTCGGTATTCTTGTGGACTCATTATGTAGGCCTTGCATATTCTTTAGGATTTGCCCTAGAGAGTATGTGGCCATCACGTATCCGATCTAGGTGCTGGGTTCGAGACATGACAACCACTAAGATAGACATGATTCTTGAGTTGATTAACTATTTCATCATAATTTATGAAGTAAAATTTGTGTAGAGGTGGACATATCTGATATTGCAATATTTTCTTCAATGTTGTGGTCAGCAGGAAAAGGATCGACTTGTCATTTTTTATTGGATGATACATTCCATTAATGTGTACAACCTTCAAATTAGTAATTAGATATATATGCCCTTCTTCAATAAGCATACGAAACTTTTGTACAATCTTTTTTCTAATTATATCATGTATATGATTACCCTAACAGACCAACAAATCAAAAAACATAGTATCAATAATTATTGTAAGAAAATTTTAGCAAATGTAAGAGTGAAAAATATTGGAAAATAGGAGAAAAGGTACCTCTTCATCAATAATGAGCATGTCCAAACTTACAAGTTCATTATTGTTCTTTATATTAATTCTAACCTTTATCTTCCAATTATCTCTCTCATTTGTTAACTTATTCAATAAATTGCATTGCATCTTTAAGTTGATTAAGAACCTACAATAAATATGCATTAATATATTTAGAAAAAGAATTAAAATAAATATGAAATTGAGATAAAAATATTGGTATATAATTACAGACCTTATATAGTAATTGTAGCTAGTAGATTTGAAAAAATCTTCTTATAGACAATATTCTTTATTGAACAATAATTATTAAAATGCTCACCATTATTTATTAGCACTTTTAAACTATTTTCGCTAGTCACTCTAGATAATGTAACATAAATTTTTATTTATGGCTTCCTCTTCCTCTTCCAATGCCAATAAAATTTTTATGGCCATCATAGTTCTTGCTATGTTCTTTGCTTATGATATGTTTTTTTTTTCTATTTCAGTATAGAAAATTGAAAAAATATGTAGACATGAAGGACTTAAAATGCATCATTCTCTTTTGTTTAATATTTCATGTAGCACACCTCAGTTTTCTCAGATTTTCTAAATATTTGTTCATGCAAGAATAAATATACATGCTAATTCAAAAATTATTTTGTTGTCACAGCACAAGCAAGATATTATTGTATTGCATTATGTGATGTGGAAACCAAAAGTTGCAATGGATCATGCCATAGCTTGGGATATGAAAAAGGACAATGAGTGGCACCACTTTATGAACTTTGTTGCTGTATATATTAAATATTGATCAATATTTTGGATTAAAAAAATCCATACCACACCTATATTTCACCCATCATTTCCTACTTGATGGTGAGTTATATATATAATTAATGTATTACAAAATGTCAAGTGGACATAAATGAAAAATCTTTAGAGATTTTAAAATAATTGACATATCATAATTATTTTTATCTTTTATTATTCTTTTACGAAGGCAATTTATCAATTCCCAAAAGGTTTGATGAGATTTGGCTTCATCGATATCTATTCTAGTTAGGATATATAATTAGAAAATATTTATATTGATTTAAGAAATGCTAGCATATTATATGATTTTATCTTTAACAAGATATTTTGTGATTGTATGTTGGCAATTAGCAGCTATCACGTATTTTATTTAGAAAAATAATTGTATAGCTATCTATTTCTATTTGATGATGCAAGCTAATCATTTGGATTTGTGACACAAAATATCAAACCTATCAAAAAATCCAAGAACAACAAGTTGGTAAAAGTAGGAAGAAAAGACATGAAAGAAGAAAAACTATTATTATGCATGTAAAATTAATATAATTATGCATGTTGCTATAGCCTTGCCCTAGTAATTCTTGATATTTTTTGCATAGACTTCAATGTTGCTTGATAGCTACTCAATAAAAGTACTCATGCTGCATCACTAATTAAAGCAAAAATTATCTCAGAAGAAGCCACAACTCAACACCCATGCATGTGCTCACATAATATACAAGCATATATATATATATATATATATATATATATATATATATATATATATATATATATATATATATATTAGTTCCATTAATCGGGTTTCTTTCTTATGTCTTGTAGAGTTGTAAGGATGCGTGATGAATGAATAGGTGAAGAGTGTTGGCTAGGTCTATAGCCATATCCAAACAAACCATTGCCAAGTTGATCACAAACCATTTACAAATAGTTTAGATATTTAAGGCCATATATTTGTAGAAAAAGCTTATATGAATATATAAATATATGCTCTTGTCATTAATTTTATAATCATTATTCATGAATAGTTTATTAAATTTTATATTTTTTTTAAATTTAGAAAATATTGAATAAAACTAATATGTGAGGATCCATGCAAATAAATGCTCAATCTTTTACCACTACTAACCCTACTGTAATTATAGAAAGTTTATGGCTAGACTTAAAATACAACTGGCTCCATCCAATACATGCACTGTTAAACAAATTTGCTTATTAAAAATCCTTAAGATATAATTGGACTCCTTGCTATAGCTGGACTCCATCGATGGAGCTTATGTGGGAATCATCGAGACATTAGCCTGAATCTCTTAAATACACTATATGAAGGAAAAAAAATTTTCATATACTGCTCGTTTATCTGAATCACTTCTCTTTTTAGTTTTCTTAATAAACTTAAACTAAATTTTTAACAAAATTAAAATTCAAAATAAGAATAATATCTACATACACATTGAAACCATACTCAAAAGAAAATCTAACAAAGACTCACTTTCTCTCTTAAATATGGTAGAAATTTTAAATCCCATCTTTTACTAAATGCGCTCTCTTCTCTTAAATAATCTCTTTTATTGAGGATCTTAAATGAAAACACTATTGACTAATTTTTATCAAGAAGATTCCTATCTAATCTCTTTTAGTGAAATTCTAGTCCATTAACCAAATTGGTACATCAATAAAGAACTTTCAACGTGATGATAAGGTAATTATGGCTTTGTGATTAGATCCTAAACCCAAAACAACAAGGACATAAATGACGTATGTAAAGGACTCAATAGATGTGTGTTACTTACATGATTATCAAGGACCATACTTGTAAGTTTATGCCTCTTCTTTGCAACCAAGGGCCAAAGACTTTAATTAAAAATTTATAGAGAGAGAATTTACTTGAGGTGCAAATAGTTTAATTTAAAATATCTAAAAGTTGCACTTGCCATTGTTGTAGTAATTATGCGGCAACTACTATTATGATTGCACCCTAATACATAATTTTCTTGCTGCTCCATTATATATTTCTAATAGGATCAATGACTCTTTTCTGCTAAGGGATACCACCAACCTACTGAGGAGGATCGCAATTCTATTGGTTTAATATATTTTTAGCAGTACATCAAGCAGACTTTTTTATCCGACATGGAGTCATCTTAATCTTGTATGAACAACGAGCTTCCCAAAATTCTTTTACAAAATTGAATATCTAAAATCCTACTTTTATCAAATTTTAATCATAATTATTTTCAAAATAAAATCCTAAATTTTAAAATCCTTATAGCTGACGTCGAAATGGTTCAATTTAGGACATCCAATTGATTAACTATAAATCAAGGATCATGCTAGGATGGTAGGATGTAATTGATGGTAAAATCTAATGATGATAGGCTTGATCAAGGTGAGGGCTGGCTATTCGATAGTCAAAAGTCAGGATCCTTTCATCAAGGTCTATTAAGATTGTTGAAGGTTCTTTCTATGATTTAGAAAAGCCTAAAAGAGAAACATAATCTTGAGGAAGACACTTTTAGTGGTAGAAACTCATAGAGAGAGAAAATATGATTTTCTAGAGATAAACTAGAAAGGGAAAGTGGAGAGTGGAAGATAAGAAGAAGAGGGAAGAGGGAGAAACTCTCTCTATCCTTTTTTCTTCTTTTGTTTTTCTTTATTCTTTTTTCTTTCTTTCTATCTTTTACTTCTTTTCCTCTCTTTCTTTGGCCCTATAGTGAAATAGGGGATTACTTCCTCCATTTATTTCAGGATTAGGGGAGCACCATCAAAATGGCTTTCACTGGTAGTGATTGGGGCTATGATGATGCAGCTAAAAGATCCAGACTGACAGTCTGTGATGACTATTGGTACTAGGTAAATCAACAAACGAATGGGTAGAAGCAAGGGTGAAATAATAGTTTGGATTTCTAAGAAAAATCCAGTGATTGTCCACCAAAAATCAAGGTTCATAGCCTAAGGAGGAAGGCAAGCCAAATAATCTTAAAAGTTAGAGGATCCTAGTTAGGTTCCAATGATGGTTGGCCCGTGCTTTCGACAAACACGATGAAGCACCTTCAGAGAGAAAAAAAGGAGAGAACTCTGATGAACCACCAACTTGGGCCTCGGTATTTTATGGGAAGAAGAGGTAAGCCCTCTTCCCTTAAAATGGGCTAGAGGGGAGGAGTTAAACTCCTCCCTGATCAAGAGCCAGCACATGCCCAGCATGTGTTGGCCCTCTTTTTTTTCTAGTGCTCTAAAATTCATGGTAAATCCTTTTTGAGTTGTTTCTTTTTTTGTGTCTAGATCAGACCCAAGTTGTTTGGACTTGGGTGTCACATTCTCTTTTCTAAAAAAAAAATTCATCATCAAAATTTTTCTTGCCCAGTCATAAAAAATTTAGGGTTACATCTTTCTCAGATCATAATAATCCTATAATGTAATGATCAAGTCTTTCATTATAGTATACCTTAAATCAAATTATTATTATTCTGATCAGGTTGAAAAAAATTTAGACCACAATGCTTTCGATGTGCACTCTGATTCAAATCCATCAATATACTTGTCTCAAATCTAAATTTCTAAATTATATCAAAATTAATATTAGTTATCATCCCAATGCCCCTAGCGCCTTCAAATCAACACTCATGTCTGATTTTTTGTGTCATGATTTCTCCACTTATGCTCTGATATCATATTAATTATCGCACACACCCATCCAAGAACGTGAATCAAGGATTCATGTCAACCATCCATGCTTGTGGAGAACACTCTCTACAAGCATGCAAGTTATCCCAACATGATATCATATGCATTACAAAGAAGATAATTTGAATAACTAAAAGTTGAAATTTAATTAACTAATAAATCCAACTGAAAAATAACATTCAAAAGTCCAACATCCATTGAACCTCAAATAATAATCCTATAACCTATAATAACAAATCCAAATCTAAATTATGTTGATACTATCAAAACTTATTTTTAATTTTCAATGTAGTACCCACATCCATAACTAAGCTTCTAAATCTGAAAAAGCAAAAAAGAATAATGAGATTGATAACCCAATAAGCAATAAGCTTCTTAAATAGATAATTCACGTGACAACATGGGATGCGATTGTCAAAATATAATTAATCATTAGTCGGTATGCAAACATGATCAAATTTTATTTTCAAAACATAAATTTAAAAATATTAGTATCTATCAAATTTTCATGCACATAAGCACATATGTGATATGAAATCAATAATATGGATAGAGGCCTCAATGGCTCGATGCACGAACTATCACATGAACTATATATCTAATTGTTAGATAGGAACCTCAATGGATTAAAGATCGATGTTGTGAAACATCTTGATGCATCCTTCAGTTTACTTTCATCCAATCTAATACTTCTAAAGTGTTGGGGATAGCAATAAACTCCTCACATATGATTCTTATTTCATAACTAGAGAAATCAATTTTATGAGCTCTTAGGGACAGGTTGTTATTTCAAATCTAGCCAAATTGGTATATGTATTGCAAGCATCAATGCTTTTAATTGTTTCATTCACTTGAAGCAAAGATGTCTAAATTTTTTTCATTGTAATCATTGTTTATGGTTGTATAACTTCTATCAATGGCATGCTCATAATTTCTAACTAGAGTCAAATTGATAGTTCTTATGTTTTTTAAAAAGATGTTAGTTAGCTGATTATTTTGAAGGATGTTTCTTGATTTACGTGATCTTATAAAGAAAGGCTTAATTTGATGAGACATGATGAAAGAACTTTGACTTAAGACTTGGTTCACCAAAAAGGGGGCAGGCTCATGCCTCGCTACTTTAGCCATGATATCTATCCTACCAACGTAAATTACAACTTTTAAAATATAAAACTAGTGAAAAGCAAGACATCACCACAAAGATTATTAAGTCATAAATGCAATCAAGTATATTCGAGTTCATTGGAGTATGAATCATTAACTAAACCGCCAAATTCAAATTCCCATAATGCCATCCACAACATTCCATCCTGTTGTTCTTCATTCATAAAACATAATTGATATACCCCATGATAGGGCCGGAATACCATACTTATACCTTATGGTGGGGCCGAAATATATCCAGTGGTCGGGCTAAAATACCACACTTATATGCTATGGTTGGGCTAGAAACAAAATCACGGGCTCCATAATAGTCAAAGCGCTAATGCATAATCCTCAATTGGCAGGGTTCAGAACATAGTCAGACTGAGAGTCTAAATCTGATTTGTATCAAAACTCTTTTTTCAGAATAATACATATTTCATAATCAAATCAAAATTAATATGCATATATGATTTTTGATCAATAAATAATTATAGTAATAATAGGAGAAATACTATTCCAAAATTTTATGTCAATTTTCATTCAAAACATATTTTCATAGATTCATAAATCATATATAAATTCATTAATAATTTATTCAATATTCATGATTATATAAATAAAAAATCTAGAGAAGGTCAATCATTACTTATCTTATGAGCAAAATTAATTCATTAGTCCAATTAATTCCAAGAACCGATCTCAGAGCCTGTTAATTATCACTGAATCGAAAGTCTGCACATCTTGTTGCGTAAAAGCATAGACACGCTCTTGGATTTGAATTTTTAGATTCTTATCCTTATTTTGTTCAGCTTTTAGGATAGGCTGTCTCTCAGATCTCTGGGGATACTCATCTATTTTGTG
Source organism: Cocos nucifera (assembly GCA_006176705.1). Classification (NCBI taxonomy): domain Eukaryota; kingdom Viridiplantae; phylum Streptophyta; class Magnoliopsida; order Arecales; family Arecaceae; genus Cocos; species Cocos nucifera. The sequence continues at coordinate 8,893 of QRFJ01007484.1, forward strand.
ACTTATCTTACCACATTTAAAGTGAGTACCAATGATAGAATTGCATTCATAATCAGCATAAGCTTTACCCCACCTAGAAAATTTGATGCTGTTTGCTAGCGTAGAGCTATCACTCACTAATTTTTATTCGAACCCCTAGTATATTTACTATTCTGCTTGAGCTTGCCTACTTCAGATTTTCTTCTCTTTTCATTTCATTGACATTTCTTTTAATTTTTAACATCACATCATTTCTTTTTAGTTTCTATTAGTTTCATCTCAAATTTATGCACTTGATCATGCTCATCCTCGACCAACCTCAGAATAAAGTTTGCAAGCTTTGTAAATTTAGTTTCATATTATACAACTATCATATTTCTTTATTTTAGATAAATAAATTTTTATTTTTTTATATCATTACACTTCAAGAAAAATACTGATTAGAAAATGCCCTTCAAAATCTCTCCCAGAAGAGTTGCTCCCCATCATATTTATATTTATGTCCAGTTCGTATAGTTAGTTGAACACTTTATCTTATAACAAATAAGTTTCCTAACAAATCTTTTCATCATCGCGGCACTCCAAGATGGCAATCATCATCTCCATCTCCATAATTCAATTATCAGCTTTCATAGATTCGATAGTCCCCATGAAAGCTAATGGAGACAACCATTTAAATTCTATAATATTACTTCACTGATCCTGCTGCTCTCCACGTTCCTACGGTGGCGATGTTTGTAGTTGCATTTGTCATTGTTGTAGTAATTATTGGGGCAACTACTATTGTGATTGCACCATGCTGACTAATATCTTCCTTATTCGGGCCATAATTGATTCTTGTTGCTCCATCTATATATTCCTAATAGGATCAATGACTCTTTTCTGCTGACGGAAACCACCAACCTACTGAGGAGGATTGCAATTCTGATGGTTTGATATATTTTTAGCAGTACGTCGAGCAGATTTTTTTATCCGACATGGAGTCATCTTAATCTTGTATGAACAACGAGCTTCCCAAAATTCTTTTACAAATTTGAATATCTAAAATCATACTTTTATCAAATTTTAATCATGATTATTTTCAAAATAAAATCCTAAATTCTAAAATCCTTATAGCTGACATCGAAATGGATCGATTTAGGACATTCAATTGATCAACCATAAATCAAGGATCATGCTAGGGTGGTAGGATGCAATTGATGATGAAATCTAATAATGATAGGCTTGATCAAGGTGAGGGCTGGCTATTCAATAGTCAAAAGTCAGGATCCTTTCATCAAGGTCTATTAAGATTGTTGAATGTTTTTTCTATGATTTAAAAAAGTCTAAAAGAAAAACATAATCTTGAGGGAGACACTTTTAGTGGTAGAAACTTATAGAGAGAGAAAGTATGACTTTCTAGAGATAAACTAGAAAGAGAAAGCAGAGAGTGGAAGATAAGAAGAAGAGGGAAGAGAGAGAAACTCTCTCTATCCTTTTTTTCTATTATTTTTCTTTATTTTTTTACTTTCTTTCTATCTTTTTCTTCTTTTCCTCTCGTTCTCTCTCTTTCTTTGGCCCTATGGTGAAATATGGGATTACTTCATTTATTTTTGGATTAGGGGAGCACCGTCAAAATAGCTTTCATCGGTAGTGATTGGGGCTATGATGATGTAGCTAAAAGATCCAGACTGACAGTCTAAGATGACTATCGGTACTAGATAAATCAACAAACGAATGGGCAGAAGCCAGGGTAAAATAAAGATTAGGATTTCTAATGAAAAATCCTGGTGATTGCCCACCAAAAATCAAGGTTCATGGCCTAAGGAGGATGGCAAACCAAATAATCTTAAAAATTAGAGGATCCTACTTAGGTTCCAATGATGGTTGGCCCGTGCTTTCAATGAACACGATGAAGCACCTTCCGAGAGAAGAAAAGGAGAGAACTCTGATGAACCTCCAGCTTGGGCCTCGATTTTTTATGGAAAGAAGAGGGAAGCCCTCTTCTCTTAAAATTGGGCTAGAGGGGAGGAGTTAAACTCCTCCCAATGGTTGTATTCGACTCTGATCAAGAGTTGATTGGTGAAGGAAGAGAACTCCAATGGGAGTTCAACTCTTTCGCCCAGCACGTGCACAGCATGTGCTGGCCCTCTTTTTTTTTAGTACTCTAAAATTCATGATAAATTCTTTTTGGGTTGTTTCTTATTTTTATGGCTGGATTCAGGCCCAAGTTGTTTTGGCTTGGGTGTCATATTCTCTTTTCTAAAATGAAATTTCATCATCAAAATTTTTCTTGCCCAGTCTTCAAAAATTTAGGGTTACTTCTTTCTCAGATCATAATCATCCTATAATTTCATGATCAAGTCTTTCATTACGATATCCCTTGAATCAAATTATTATTCTGATCAGCTTGAAAAAAATTTCAGACCATAATGCTTTCGATGTGCACTCTGATTCAAATCCATCAATATACTTATCTCAAATCTAAGTTTCTAAGTTATGTCAAAATTAATATTAGTTATCATCCCAATGCCCCTAGTGCCTTCCTACTAACACTGATGTTTGATTTTGTGTCATGATTTTTTCATATATGCTCTGATATCATATTAATTATCACACACATCCATCCGAGATCATGAATCAAGAGTTCATGTTAACCACCCATGATTGTGGAGAATACTCTCTATAAGCAAGCAAGTTATCCCAACACGATATCATATGCATCACAAAGAAGATAATTTGAATAACTAAAAGTTAAAATTTAATTAACTAACAAATTCCAACTAAAAAATAACATTCAAAAGTCCAACATCCATTGAATCTCAAATAATAGTCCTATAAATTATAATAATAAATCCAAATCTAAACTATGTTGATATTGTCAAAACTTATTTCTAATTTTCAAAGTAGTACCCACATCCATAACTAAGCATTTAAATCTGAAAAAAAAAAAGAATAATGAGATTGATATCCCAATAAGCAATAAATATCTTAAATAGATAATTCAAGTGATAACAAAGGATGCGATAGTCAAAATATAATTAATCATTAGTCGGTACGCAAACATGATCAAATTTTATTTTTAAAACATAAATTCAAAAATATTAGTATCCATCAAATTTTCATGCACATAATCACATATATAATATGAAATCAATAATATAGATAGAGGCCTCAATGGCTCGATGCACGAACTATCAAATGAACTATATATCTAATGGTTAGATAGGAACCTCAATGGATTAAAGATCGATGCTGTGAACCATCTTGATGATCCTTCAGTTCACTTTTGTCCAATCTAACACTTCCAAAGCATTGGGGATAGCAATAAGCTCCTCACATATGATTCTTATTTCATAACTAGAGAAATCAATTTTATGAGCACTTAGTGAGAGGTTGTTGTTTCAAATCTAGCCAAATTGGTATATGTATTGCAAGCATCAATGCTTTTAATTGTTTCATTCACATGAAGCAAAGGTGTCTAAATATTTTTTCAATGTAATCATTGTTTATGGATGTATAACGTCTATCAATGGTATGCTCACAATTTCTAACTAGAGTCAAATTGATAGTTCTTATGTTTTTTAAAAAGATGTTTGTTAGCTAACGCTTTAGATAAGAGGTTATTTAGAGGGATGTTTCTTAATTTACGTGATCTTATAAAGAAAGGCTTAACTTGACGAGACATGATGAAAGAACTTTGACTTAAGACTTGGTTCACCAAAAAGGGGGTAGGCACATGCCTCACTACTTTAGCCATGATATCTATCCTACCATCATAAATTATAACTTTTAAAATATAAAATCAGTGAAAAGCAAGACATCGCCATAAAGATTATTAAGTTATACATGCCATTCGAGTGTATGTTTCTTTAAGAATAGTCTTCCACAGAAATTGCAATAATCTTTAAAATCATTTATTTTTTTCAAAATAATTTTCTTCACGACTAGTAACCAATAGATATTAAGAGCCCAAGATAACAGAAAAAGATTAATTCATACCTTCTTATTACATTGATGGTATTAAAATTATCCTTGTTTCCTTTCCCATCACCTTATTCCCATTATTCAACTTTTGAAGGGTGCCTATCAAAACATTTAACGGATCCTATTATTCTCAAATATGTTAGAGAATAAGGGCTCCCAAGTCACTTAATCCAGTGGTATTAATTAAGATGATATGAAAAAACCGAACAAAACAAAATCTTACCATCCTATTAAGATATAAGAAACTCTTGGTAAAATAACTCAATAAATAATGCCTAATGGCAATTAAAGGAAACAAAACCCCCTTTAGACAACTGTTATTACTCAATAAAAGAAATTTTTTGGACAAATATAAATTCGAACCCCTAAGACATATTCTTAGACAAGATCAAGAAATTTGATATGGCTTCCTCTTCCTCTTCCAATGCCAATAAAATTTTTATGGCCATCATAGTTCTTGCTATGTTCTTTGCTTATGGTATGTTTTTTTTTCTATTTCAGTATAGAAAATTGAAAAAATATGTAGACATGAAGGACTTAAAATGCATCATTCTCTTTTGTTTAATATTTCATGTAGCACACCTCAGTTTTCTCAGATTTTCTAAATATTTGTTCATGCAAGAATAAATATACATGCTAATTCAAAAATTATTTTGTTGTCACAGCACAAGCAAGATATTATTGTATTGCATTATGTGACGTGGAAACCAAAAGTTGCAATGGATCATGCCATAGCTTGGGATATGAAAAAGGACAATGTGTGGCACCACTTTATGAACTTTGTTGCTGTATATATTAAATATTGATCAATATTTTGGATTAAAAAAATCCATACCACACCTGTATTTCACCCATCATTTCCTACTTGATGGTGAGTTATATATATAATTAATGTATTACAAAATGTCAAGTGGACATAAATGAAAAATCTTTAGAGATTTTCAAAATAATTGACATATCATAATTATTTTTATCTTTTATTATTCTTTTACGAAGGCAATTTATCAATTCCCAAAAGGTTTGATGAGATTTGGCTTCATCGATATCTATTCTAGTTAGGATATATAATTAGAAAATATTTATATTGATTTAAGAAATGCTAGCATATTATATGATTTTATCTTTAACAAGATATTTTGTGATTGTATGTTGGCAATTAGCAGCTATCACGTATTTTATTTAGAAAAATAATTGTATAGCTATCTATTTCTATTTGATGATGCAAGCTAATCATTTGGATTTGTGACACAAAATATCAAACCTATCAAAAAATCCAAGAACAACAAGTTGGTAAAAGTAGGAAGAAAAGACATGAAAGAAGAAAAACTATTATTATGCATGTAAAATTAATATAATTATGCATGTTGCTATAGCCTTGCCCTAGTAATTCTTGATATTTTTTGCATAGACTTCAATGTTGCTTGATAGCTACTCAATAAAAGTACTCATGCTGCATCACTAATTAAAGCAAAAATTATCTCAGAAGAAGCCACAACTCAACACCCATGCACGTGCTCACATAATATACAAGCATATATATATATATATATATATATATATATTAGTTCCATTAATCGGGTTTCTTTCTTATGTCTTGTAGAGTTGTAAGGATGCGTGATGAACGAATAGGTGAAGAGTGTTGGCTAGGTCTATAGCCATATCCAAACAAACCATTGCCAAGTTGATCACAAACCATTTACAAATAGTTTAGATATTTAAGGCCATATATTTGTAGAAAAAGCTTATATGAATATATAAATATATGCTCTTGTGGTTAATTTTATAATCATTATTCATGAATAGTTTATTAAATTTTATATTTTTTTAAATTTAGAAAATATTGAATAAAACTAATATGTGAGGATCCATGCAAATAAATGCTCAATCTTTTACCACTACTAACCCTACTGTAATTATAGAAAGTTTATGGCTAGACTTAAAATACAACTGGCTCCATCCAATACATGCACTGTTAAACAAATTTGCTTATTAAAAACCCTTAAGATATAATTGGACTCCTTGCTATAGCTGGACTCCATCGATGGAGCTTATGTGGGAATCATCGAGACATTAGCCTGAATCTCTTAAATACACTATATGAAGGAAAAAATTTTTTCATATACTGCTTGTTTATCTGAATCACTTCTCTTTTTAGTTTTCTTAATAAACTTAAACTAAATTTTTAACAAAATTAAAATTCAAAATAAGAATAATATCTACATACACATTGAAACCATACTCAAAAGAAAATCTAACAAAGACTCACTTTCTCTCTTAAATATGGTAGAAATTTTAAATCCCATCTTTTACTAAATGCGCTCTCTTCTCTTAAATAATCTCTTTTATTGAGGATCTTAAATGAAAACACTATTGACTAATTTTTATCAAGAAGATCCTATCTAATCTCTTTTAGTGAAATTCTAGTCCATTAACCAAATTGGTACATCAATAAAGAACTTTCAACGTGACGATAAGGTAATTATGGCTTTGTGATTAGATCCTAAACCCAAAACAACAAGGACATAAATGACGTATGTAAAGGACTCAAATAGTTATATATATGATTATATATATATATATATATATTAGTTTTAATCGGGTTTCTTTCTTTGTCTTGTAGAGTTGTAAGGATGCGTGATGAAGAATAGGTGAAGAGTGTTGGCTAGGTCTATAGCCATATCCAAACAAACCATTGCCAAGTTGATCACAAACCATTTACAAATAGTTTAGATATTTAAGGCCATATATTTGTAGAAAAAGCTTATATGAATATATAAATATATGCTCTTGTTGTTAATTTTATAATCATTATTCATGAATAGTTTATTAAATTTTATATTTTTTTTAAATTTAGAAAATATTGAATAAAACTAATATGTGAGGATCCATGCAAATAAATGCTCAATCTTTTACCACTACTAACCCTACTGTAATTATAGAAAGTTTATGGCTAGACTTAAAATACAACTGGCTCCATCCAATACATGCACTGTTAAACAAATTTGCTTATTAAAAATCCTTTAAGATATAATTGGACTCCTTGCTATAGCTGGAACTCCATCGATGGAGCTTATGTGGGAATCATCGAGACATTAGCCTGAATCTCTTAAATACACTATATGAAGGAAAAAAAAATTTTCATATACTGCTCGTTTATCTGAATCATTTCTCTTTTTAGTTTTCTTAATAAACTTAAACTAAATTTTTAACAAAATTAAAATTCAAAATAAGAATAATATCTACATACACATTGAAACCATACTCAAAAGAAAATCTAACAAAGACTCACTTTCTCTCTTAAATATGGTAGAAATTTTAAATCCCATCTTTTACTAAATGCAGCTCTCTTCTCTTAAATAATCATCTTTTATTGAGGATCTTAAATGAAAACACTATTGACTAATTTTTATCAAGAAGATCCTATCTAATCTCTTTTAGTGAAATTCTAGTCCATTAACCAAATTGGTACATCAATAAAGAACTTTCAAGGTGATGATAAGGTAATTATGGCTTTGTGATTAGATCCTAAACCCAAAACAACAAGGACATAAATGACGTATGTAAAGGACTCAATAGATGTGTGTTACTTACATGATTATCAAGGACCATACTTGTTAGTTTTATGCCTCTTCTTTGCAACCAAGGGCCAAAGACTTTAATTAAAAATTTATAGAGAGAGAATTTATCTTGAGTTAGTTGCAAATAGTTTAATTTAAAATAATCATGATCTCCATCTCCATAATTCAATTATCAGCAGATTCAATAGTCCCCCTAAAGCTTCACACTACTGGTGGCGATGTTTGTAGTTGCACTTGCCATTGTTGTAGTAATTATTGCGGCAACTACTATTATGATTGCACCATGCCGACTAATATCTTTCTTTTTTGGGCCATAATTGGTTCTTGCTGCTCCATCTATATATTCCTAATAGGATCAATGACTCTTTTCTGCTAAGGGATACCACCAACCTACTGAGGAGGATCGCAATTCTATTGGTTTAATATATTTTTAGCAGTACATCGAGCAGACTTTTTTATCCGACATGGAGTCATCTTAATCTTGTATGAACAACGAGCTTCTCAAAATTCTTTTACAAAATTGAATATCTAAAATCCTACTTTTATCAAATTTTAATCATAATTATTTTCAAAATAAAATCCTAAATTTTAAAATCCTTATAGCTGACGTCGAAATGGTTCAATTTAGGACATCCAATTGATTAACTATAAATCAAGGATCATGCTAGGATGGTAGGATGTAATTGATGGTAAAATCTAATGATGATAGGCTTGATCAAGGTGAGGGCTGGCTATTCGATAGTCAAAAGTCAGGATCCTTTCATCAAGGTCTATTAAGATTGTTGAAGGTTCTTTCTATGATTTAGAAAAGCCTAAAAGAGAAACATAATCTTGAGGAAGACACTTTTAGTGGTAGAAACTCATAGAGAGAGAAAATATGATTTTCTAGAGATAAACTAGAAAGGGAAAGTGGAGAGTGGAAGATAAGAAGAAGAGGGAAGAGGGAGAAACTCTCTCTATCCTTTTTTTTCTTTTGTTTTTCTTTATTCTTTTTTCTTTCTTTCTATCTTTTACTTCTTTTCCTCTCTTTCTCTCTCTTTCTTTGGCCCTACAGTGAAATAGGGGATTACTTCCTCCATTTATTTCAGGATTAGGGGAGCACCATCAAAATGGCTTTCACTGGTAGTGATTAGGGCTATGATGATGCAGCTAAAAGATCCAGACTGACAGTCTGTGATGACTATTGATACTAGGTAAATCAACAAACGAATGGGCAGAAGCCAGGGTGAAATAAATGTTTGGATTTCTATGAAAAATCCAGTGATTGTCCACCAAAAATCAAGGTTCATAGCCTAAGGAGGAAGGCAAGCCAAATAATCTTAAAAGTTAGAGGATCCTACTTAGGTTCCAATGACGGTTGGCCCGTGCTTTCGACAAACACGATTGAAGCACCTTCAGAGAGAAAAAAAGGAGAGAACTCTGATGAACCACCAGCTTGGGCCTCGGTATTTTATGGGAAGAAGAGGGAAGCCCTCTTCCCTTAAAATGGTCTAGAGGGGAGGAGTTAAACTCCTCCCTGATCAAGAGTTGATTGGTGAAGGAAGAGAACTCCAATGGGAGCCCAGCACGTGCCCAGCATGTGTTGGCCCTCTTTTTTTTTCTAGTGCTCTAAAATTCATGGTAAATCCTTTTTGGGTTGTTTCTTTTTTTGTGTCTAGATCAGACCCAAGTTGTTTGGACTTGGGTGTCACATTCTCTTTTCTAAAAAAAAAAATTCATCATCAAAATTTTTCTTGCCCAGTTCATAAAAAATTTAGGGTTACATCTTTCTCAGATCATAATAATCCTATAATGTAATGATCAAGTCTTTCATTATAGTATTCCTTAAATCAAATTATTGTTCTGATCAGCTTGAAAAAAATTTAGACCACAATGCTTTCGATGTGCACTCTGATTCAAATCCATCAATATACTTGTCTCAAATCTAAGTTTCTAAATTATATCAAAATTAATATTAGTTATCATCCCAATGCCCCTAGCGCCTTCAAATCAACACTCATGTCTGATTTTTTGTGTCATGATTTCTCCACTTATGCTCTGATATCATATTAATTATCGCACACACCCATCCAAGAACGTGAATCAAGGATTCATGTCAACCATCCATGCTTGTGGAGAACACTCTCTACAAGCATGCAAGTTTATCCCAACACGATATCATATGCATTACAAAGGAGATAATTTGAATAACTAAAAGTTGAAATTTAATTAACTAATAAATCCAACTGAAAAATAACATTCAAAAGTCCAACATCCATTGAACCTCAAATAATAATCCTATAAACTATAATAATAAATCCAAATCTAAATTATGTTGATTACTATCAAAACTTATTTTTAATTTTCAATGTAGTACCCACATCCATAACTAAGCTTCTAAATCTGAAAAAGCAAAAAAGAATAATGAGATTGATAACCCAATAAGCAATAAGCATCTTAAATAGATAATTCATGTGACAACATGGGATGCGATAGTCAAAATATAATTAATCATTAGTCGGTATGCAAACATGATCAAATTTTATTTTCAAAACATAAATTTAAAAATATTAGTATCTATCAAATTTTCATGCACATAAGCACATATGTGATATGAAATCAATAATATGGATAGAGGCCTCAATGGCTCGATGCACGAACTGTCACATGAACTATATATCTAATTGTTAGATAGGAACCTCAATGGATTAAAGATCAATGCTGTAAAACATCTTGATGCATCCTTCAGTTTACTTTCGTCCAATCTAATACTTCTAAAGTGTTGGGGATAGCAATAAACTCCTCACATATGATTCTTATTTCATAACTAGAGAAATCAATTTTATGAGCTCTTAGCGAGAGGTTGTTATTTCAAATCTAGCCAAATTGGTATATGTATTGCAAGCATCAATGCTTTTAATTGTTTCATTCACTTGAAGCAAAGATGTCTAAATTTTTTTCATTGTAATCATTGTTTATGGTTGTATAACTTCTATCAATGGCATGCTCATAATTTCTAACTAGAGTCAAATTGATAGTTCTTATGTTTTTTAAAAAGATGTTAGTTAGCTGATTATTTTGAAGGATGTTTCTTGATTTACGTGATCTTATAAAGAAAGGCTTAATTTGACGAGACATGATGAAAGAACTTTGACTTAAGACTTGGTTCACCAAAAAGGGGGCAGGCTCATGCCTCGCTACTTTAGCCATGATATCTATCCTACCAACGTAAATTACAACTTTTAAAATATAAAACTAGTGAAAAGCAAGACATCGCCATAAAGATTATTAACTGAGGCCACGCCATCCACAACATTCCATCCTGTTGTTCTTCATTCATAAAACATAATTGATATACCCCATGATAGGGCCGGAATACCATACTTATACCTTATGGTGGGGCCGAAATATATCCTATGGTCGGGCTAAAATACCATACTTATATGCTATGGTTGGGCTAGAAACAGAATCATGGGCTCAGTAATAGTCCAAAGCACTAATGCATAACCCCCAATTGGCAGGATTCATAATATAGTCAGACTGAGAGTCTAAATCTGATTTGTATCAAAACTCTTTTTTCAGAATAATAACATATTTCATAATCAAATCAAAATTAATATGCATATATGATTTTTGATCAATAAATAATTATAGTAATAATAGGAGAAATACTATTCTAAAATTTTATGTCAATTTTCATTCAAAATATATTTTCATAGATTCATAAATCATATATAAATTCATTAATAATTTGTTCAATCTTCATGATTATATAAATGAAAAATCCTAGAGAAGGTCAATCATTACTTATCTTATGAGCAAAATCAATTCATCAGTCTAATTAATTCCAAGAACCTATCTCAGAGCCCTGTTAATTACCACTGAATCGGAAGTCTGCACATCTTGTTGCATAAAAGCATAGACACGCTCTTGGATTTGAATTTTTAGATTCTTATCCTTATTTTGTTCAGCTTTTAGGGATAGGCTGACTCTCAGATCTCTGGGGATACTCATCTATTTTGTGACTTATCTTACCACATTTAAAGTGAGTACCAATGATAGAATTGCATTCATAATCAGCATAAGCTTTACCCCACCTAGAAAATTTGATGCTGTTTGCTGGCGTAGAGCTATCACTCACTAATTTTTATTCGAACCCCTAGTATATTTACTATTCTGCTTGAGATTCATTGAGATTCACCTACTTCATTTCTTTTGATTTTCTTCTCTTTTAGCATGTTCTTCTTTATTGACTTTCATTTCAATTTTTAATGCTTTCTTCATCACATACAAGTAGTTAAGCTCCACTTGCTTTTTAGTTTCTATCCTAGTTTCATCTCAAATTTATGCACTTGATCATGCTCATCCTCGACCAACCTAGAATAAGGTTCGCAAGCTTTGTAAATTTAGTTTCATATTCTACAACTATCATATTTCTTTATTTTAGATAAATAAATTTTTATTTTTTTGTGTCATTACACTCCAAGAAAAATACTGATTAGAAAATGCCCTTCAAAATCTCTCCCAGAAGAGTTGCTCCCCATCATATTTATATTTATGTCTAGTTCAGTATAGTTAGTTGAACACTTTATCTTATAACAAATAAGTTTCCTAACAAATCTTTTCATCATCACGGCACTCCAAAGATGGCAATCATCATCTCCATCTCCATAATTCAATTATCAGCTTCCATAGATTCAATAGTCCCCATGAAAGCTAATGGAGACAACCATTTAAATTCTATAATATTACTTCACAGATCCTGCTACTCTCCACATCCCTAAGGTGGCGATGTTTGTAGTTGCACTTGTCATTGTTGTAGTAATTATTGGGGCAACTACTATTATGATTGCACCATGCCTGACTAATATCTTTCCTTATTCGGGCCATAATTGGATTCTTGTTGCTCCATCTATATATTCCTAATAGGATCAATGACTCTTTTCTGCTGAGGGATACCACCAACCTACTGAGGAGGATCGCAATTCTGTTGGTTTGATATATTTTTAGCAGTACGTTGAGCAGATTTTTTTATCCGACATGGAGTCATCTTAATCTTGTATGAACAACGAGCTTCCCAAAATTCTTTTACAAAATTTGAATATCTAAAATCATACTTTTATCAAATTTTAATCATGATTATTTTCAAAATAAAATCCTAAATTCTAAAATCCTTATAGCTGACATCGAAATGGATCGATTTAGGACATCCAATTGATCAACTATAAATCAAGGATCATGCTAGGGTGGTAGGATGCAATTGATGGATGAAATCTAATAATGATAGGCTTGATCAAGGTGAGGGCTGGCTATTCAATAGTCAAAAGTCAGGATCCTTTCATCAAGGTCTATTAAGATTGTTGAATGTTTTTTCTATGATTTAAAAAAGCCTAAAAGAAAAACATAATCTAGAGGGAGACACTTTTAGTGGTAGAAACTTATAGAGAGAGAAAGTATGACTTTCTAGAGATAAACTAGAAAGAGAAAGCAGAGAGTGGAAGATAAGAAGAAGAGGGAAGAGAGAGAAACTCTCTCTATCCTTTTTTTCTATTATTTTTCTTTATTTTTTTACTTTCTTTCTATCTTTTTCTTCTTTTCCTCTCGTTCTCTCTCTTTCTTTGGTCCTATGGTGAAATATGGGATTACTTCATTTATTTTTGGATTAGGGGAGCACCGTCAAAATAGCTTTCATCGGTAGTGATTGGGGCTATGATGATGTAGCTAAAAGATCCAGACTGACAGTCTAAGATGACTATCGGTACTAGATAAATCAACAAACGAATGGGCAGAAGCCAGGGTAAAATAAAGATTAGGATTTCTAATGAAAAATCCTGGTGATTGCCCACCAAAAATCAAGGTTCATGGGCCTAAGGAGGATGGCAAACCAAATAATCTTAAAAATTAGAGGATCCTACTTAGGTTCCAATGATGGTTGGCCCATGCTTTCAATGAACACGATGAAGCACCTTTCGAGAGAAGAAAAGGAGAGAACTCTATTGAACCTCCAGCTTGGGCCTCGATTTTTTATGGAAAGAAGAGGGAAGCCCTCTTCTCTTAAAATTGGGCTAGAGGGGAGGAGTTAAACTCCTCCCAATGGTTGTATTCGACTCTGATCAAGAGTTGATTGGTGAAGGAAGAGAACTCCAATGGGAGTTCAACTCTTTCGCCCAGCACGTGCACAGCATGTGCTGGCCCTCTTTTTTTTTAGTACTCTAAAATTCATGATAAATTCTTTTTGGGTTGTTTCTTATTTTTATGGCTGGATCAGGCCCAAGTTGTTTTGGCTTGGGTGTCATATTCTCTTTTCTAAAATGAAATTTCATCATCAAAATTTTTCTTGCCCAGTCTTCAAAAATTTAGGGTTACTTCTTTCTCAGATCATAATCATCCTATAATTTCATGATCAAGTCTTTCATTACGATATCCCTTGAATCAAATTATTATTCTCATCAGCTTGAAAAAAATTTAGACCATAATGCTTTCGATGTGCACTCTGATTCAAATCCATCAATATACTTATCTCAAATCTAAGTTTCTAAGTTATGTCAAAATTAATATTAGTTATCATCCCAATGCCCCTAGTGCCTTCCTACTAACACTGATGTTTGATTTTGTGTCATGATTTTTTCATATATGCTCTGATATCATATTAATTATCACACACATTCCATCCGAGATCATGAATCAAGAGTTCATGTTAACCACCCATGATTGTGGAGAATACTCTCTATAAGCAAGCAAGTTATCCCAACACGATATCATATGCATCACAAAGAAGATAATTTGAATAACTAAAAGTTAAAATTTAATTAACTAACAAATCCAACTAAAAAATAACATTCAAAAGTCCAACATCCATTGAATCTCAAATAATAGTCCTATAAATTATAATAATAAATCCAAATCTAAACTATGTTGATATTGTCAAAACTTATTTCTAATTTTCAAAGTAGTACCCACATCCATAACTAAGCATTTAAATCTGAAGAAAAAAAAAGAATAATGAGATTGATATCCCAATAAGCAATTAAATATCTTAAATAGATAATTCAAGTGATAACAAAGGATGCGATAGTCAAAATATAATTAATCATTAGTCGGTACGCAAACATGATCAAATTTTATTTTTAAAACATAAATTCAAAAATATTAGTATCCATCAAATTTTCATGCACATAATCACATATATAATATGAAATCAATAATATAGATAGAGGCCTCAATGGCTCGATGGCACGAACTGGTCAAATGAACTATATATCTAATGGTTAGATAGGGAACCTCAATGGATTAAAGATCGAGCTGTGAACCATCTTGATGATCCTAGTTCACTTTTGTCCAATCTAAGACTTCCAAGAGAGGGGAGACTGAGAGAGAGAAGGCTCCTCACATATGATCGAGAGAGACGAGAGGAGGGGGGACCAGAGATAAGGGAGAGTTAGAATGTGATATCTAGATTTTTTATTATGTTTATATATATATATATTATTTGGGTTTCGGATATTAAATATCCAGACCCTACCCATTTATGTTATGATTTATCGGGTTCTGGGTTCGAGTTCGGGTAAATGGGTCTAATACTAATACCAGACCCAGACCGTTGGATAAATACTCGTGGGTCCTGGGTCTGGACTCGACCTGTTGACACCTCTACATCCAATGCCTGTGCTCTTGGGATACCAAGCTCCCAAAAACTAAACTAAAACATTTTCATGAATTTGTTGCCACAATAACGTTGAAGGTTGGTGTAACTACGTGACATGTTTCGATTAGGAAGGATTAATTTTTCACTAAACCCAACAAATGGTAGATTCATGGTATAAAATATTATTACATATAAAACTAGTCAAAGACCTGCATGTTGCATGGGATGAATAATTATAGTCTATAATTATTAATTTTTTTATAATAAATATTCTTTAACTTTTTTTAATATTTTATTTTATTTTTTATATATATTATATTTTTATTATTTTATAAAATAATATTTTATTATTTTTTTCTTTTTCTTCCTCCTTCCTATTCTTATACCTTCTCCGCACTTGTTGGTGCCGCCCCACCACGGCTCCCCATCTCTCTCGACAAATATCGATCCCGATCGCACCTCGATCCCTTCTATTCTTCTCATACCTTCTTCGCGCCCGTCAATGCCACCCCACCACCACTTTTCCTTCTCTCTTGACAAATGCTGATCTCGATCGCACCCCCGATGCCCCTACCGATATCGCCGCCCCCAGCACCACCATTGGCCCTCTTTTCTCCTCCCTTGCCTCCTGCTCGGCCCCCTTTCTGCCGCTACTAACATCTCCCATCCCGACCATCCCTCCTTTGCTCGGCTTCCTTTGTGTGCTCTTACATTTTGAATTTCGCTCATGCCACTCTATGGCCCAGTAGGAGGGCCGATCTCCGGCGGCACTACCGACTGCGGAAGCCATGGTGCGGGTCTCGTAGTTGCGCACCTTCTTGTAATCGCGAAGATGGTTGTCCCACTTTTCGTCGCACTGCTTCTAGTTCCGGAGGCAGGTGCTATTCTAACAATAGTTCTAGACCCACTTCCACTGCTGCTCTATAGAGTAGGGGGCGGTCGTCAAAAGCTTCCTAGAGTTCGAAAAAGAGAAAAGAAAGAAGATAGGTAGATCAATATTATATAGAGAGAAAGTGGAGAGGGAAAGAAGAGAGATAAGAGAGAAAATCTTTTTCATTCTTTTCTTCCTTTCTCCCTTTTTTTTCTTTTTCTAAAATCCAATAATCTTAATAGAGATTGAAAATAGGAGAGAGGAAATAGAGAGAGAAAATTATTTTTTAGAGAGAGAAAGATTCAAGATCAGAGATGGGAGAGAGCAAAGATAGAGAAATTCTCTCTCTTTTTTTATTTTATTTTTTTTTTAATTTTCTCTTTTTCTTTTCTTCTTCATTTTTCTTCTTTCGTTTAGGACAAAATAGGGGATCTATGGATCCACATCTCCTCTTCCACCAATGCCATGGAGAACCCATCAGAACAGGTGGCGAGGCTTCCTCCCATGGTGGCACAGCCGCGGCTCCCCTGATCAGAGCTCGTCGGTGATGGACGGTGCCAAAAAAAT